>JASDQU010310269.1:11629-24602 GCA_032191745.1 Picea mariana
TCATGATCAACATTGGGTGCCACATAAGTTTTAGGTGGGCGACAAAGTTTGGTTGCACTTGTAGAAGGAGTTCCTTATAGGACCCCATCGAAAGCTTCTCCCACTTCGTTATGGGTCATAAACCATCACCAAGGTTGTGGGTGATAATTCTTTTGAGCTCAACATTCCTCCTTTTCTTGGCTTGCACCCAGTGTTCAACGTGGATATCCTTCGATCGTATTTCCCACCATTATTGGACACCTCCGAGATAGAAAAATAGATGACACCAACATAGCTCAACCCCGACTACATACAACAGGAATCTATTGATTAGATTGTGGACACACAGATTAAGGGCACTCGCCAGCAAAGGATCCATCTTTATCAAGTTGTCAAAGCAAGGCAGCTCCTGCACCAAGGAAAGTGGCTTACTCGGGACCAAATTTAGTAGAAATTTCCTCATCTGATGGGGGAAATCAACGCAATGGAGACCATTGTTTCATAAGGGGGAAGTATTGATCCATATGGATTTCTTTGGCCTCCCACTTATTCCAACTGGCTCATTTTGGCAGTTTTTTCCCTAGTTTTCGGGTCCCTAACTTGCGGGGCCGTTTTGAGGCCTTAAACAACGTTTTTTAGGGCTCACCATAGTCAAGATGATCTTTAATACATAGTAGCAAAATGTGTAGTCCTCGAATAGACCTTTCCAATGAGCTATCGTGCACCTAAAATAGAGATTGTATGCAAAAGTTACGACCCAAGGAAGTTGATGTACTAACTTACCCAAACGAGGCCCACATGACTTTTGGCGCTTCATTTCCTAGGGTTAGTTTTTTGGATGTCTAGGGTTTTTGACATTCCTGTTTATTGAAAAAATTCCTTCAGAGTCTCATTGTAATCATCTTCTTGCGAATGAGCGTAGTCATCACATCTCTTCTCAAAGATAATCCACCACCATTCTAGCAAGCTTGTTTCCATTGCATTTTATAGTTTCAAGTTATCTCCTTATTGAATAGAAACCAGTTTTATTGTATAGTTTTTATTCTATATTAAGCACCTTTTGATAATAATTTGTATTCATTTTGTTTTGCAAATATATTTTGGAACATGCATGTTTCTTTCTCTGTGAGACGCATGACTCAACAACTTGAGGTGAAACATAACTAATATTAGAACCTGGTTCAACCAAAATATAAACGGGTTTCTTGGAAATTATACCTTCCATCTCCACTACAAAGGCTTGGTGATATGCTTGTCGATTCTCTAGAGCTGCATAAATTCTTGGCCCACTCCTAGCCACATGATTGTTGTAGTAGCCTCCTGAACATGATATAATATTTTGTTGTCATGTTGTCTGTGAGGACAATATCTTAACATGTGTGCCTCTCTGCAACCCCAACACTGTAGAGTTCCTTTCTTTGGATCCTCCAATTTTTCTCTTTCTTTCTCTGTTGGCCTATTTCCACTCTGAGATGGAAATTTTTTATGGTGAATAATTGTGCTCAGATGATGAACTAAGCACCTTTCTTCAAGTTCTCGTATGGGGATGATTTAAATCCCTTCCTTTGGAATCCTCCTTTATTCTTTCTCTTCCAATCCTTATGAGGATCCTTCATGTTCTTGGATTTATCATAACAACTCTTAGCCTTCCTAACGGTATCCTCCAAGGTCTTAGGCTCATCAAATTCAATCCTATTCCTATAGGACTGTGGAAACCCACTAAGGAAACATTGTATCCTTTCTTTCTCATTCTTGAGGTAAGGAACATCAACAAATCCAAGAATATCCTGGCATATGTGTCCATGGTAATTTTCCCCAACTTGTGTTCATGGAATTCCTTGATATTTTAGTCATAGTAATTCTCCGATAGGTATTATTTCCTGAAATAATTCTCAATTTTTTTCCATATAATCTTGACTTCCTTGAAGTCCTCCCACCATATGGAAACTCCTCCATTTATATTGAACATGACTATCTTTGTTTTTGTATTTTCTGAGTAATTGTGTACTCATAATACTTTGTCAATCACAAAATCCATGCCTCAGCTTCTTCTCCTTTCAAGATTTCCCCATCAAAGATAGGTGGCTTAGCCTTGTTGAATTATTATGTCAGATAACTCTTTGAGTGTCTCTTTTTATTCTTTTTGGGAACACTTTATCCAGTGTCACTGCTAGAAAGCTTCCATGTAATGGAATTTCGACTAGATGACTCTTTGGAAATACTTCCACTAGCTCTTCCCTTCTTAGCATATCGATTCCTTTTCTTGAAATAACTTCTTTCTACATTACTATGGGTTAATACATGCTTCTAGGCATCCAAAGGTGTCTTCAATCTCTTTGACTATTGCAGCTCTGCATTGCTAGTGGTTGGACCTTGCTATAAATGCTTCTGAATTTCTAATAAACTCTGCAATAGCACTGCATTCAAGTCTTCCTGCTCGGCTTGAGCTCTCATGAGCCTCATGTTGACTTCTTTTATACTTCTAAAAGTGGTTACTAAATCCAAAGGTATTTCTCTGGCCCTCCTACCATCTGAATCTTCATATCTAAAAAGTAAGGTTCCCTCCATGCTATGCTACACCATTCACCTATACTTCATTTTCAGTACACCCCACGTCTTGAAGCAGTGAAACACTATTAGCCATTACATCAAAATTATTATCATAAATTATTGACCTTGATAAAAATCAATATGTTTTGACAATCCCTAGACAGTACTCCATTTCTTGTTCAAAATGATTGCCAATATTCATATACACTGTTAAATCGTCAAAATTTAAAACATGCATTTCTAGTATATAATAAGAATTTTCTTAAATAGTCGTGTAGTCTTGGCAACCCATCCAAGACTAGAGTTTGAACTCTTATTTGATACCACAATGTAACACACCCAACCCCCTCCATATCCTTAGGATGGTGGGATGTCAGATTTCCTCTTCTTCTTTTCCTTAGGACTCGAGTTTGAATCTTCAAGGACCCTATTCATCATGTCATACATGATAAATCCTCTTACCATAGTTTAAAAATATATTGAATATATTCATTGATCACTGAGCCTATGAAAGTTCTATATTGGAAACTCATTACACAGACCAAGGACCAAACCATTCTNATATGGTCCTCATTAAATCGATTCCTCAAACTACAGAACGACTAAAACCTCCCTTATCACCCATTCATCGTGTGAACATGGGGACCCTCCACGAATCTATGGTTGAGGTTATATCAACCTCCCATCCCACAAATCAACAACTAATATCCAGTCAAAGTCCTCCTCCATTGAAATACTCCCATTCTGAGTGATCACAAGGCTTATTGATCATCTATCCCTGAGGGGACTATTTTGACAGATTCGACGGTCCTCCATTCATCCTAACAAATGGCCAGGATTCACTCAGGGTGTTACAACTACATGATAATTAACATGCATCTAGGTCTTCTTCCTCTAAATGGATCTTTCTAAATTCAACTACTGTAAACCCATCGACACCTTCTCACATAGATCTATGGTCCTCTTACACTTGGAATTTCACCATCGGGTCTCCTCCATTGGGACCCTTCCCTGGACCGTATTTAAAGTCTCTCGACCATATTCCTTTCAATAGACTTATTGATAACATACTTGGGCATATACAGTCCAGATCTCATCATATTGCTTATGATAGATCAACGACCCACAATTACTCAGGGTCTTCCCATAAGAATCCCATTGTGACCTCATGCCTTGGGTTCTCTAATTACCTTTCCTTCCAATGGGATATCTTCCTAGGCCTAGCTCTCTAACCAATAGTCAGGATCCTCTCCTCCCACTGCATCAGTAGCTATCATTCTTCCAAGTTCAAAGATGGTTTTCTCTTCAAGGTTAATGGATTGTTCCAAGACTTAACAATATTGTGGTATTAACAGTCTTAGCTTAAAAGTGTTCTAACTGACTCCCTTAGGATTTCTAACCACTCAACGACCGACTAGTAGTTTTCTACTCCAACAAGCCTAAATGAAGATGTTGCATCCTACAAGATTTCCATTCAAAAGTAGGAGAAAATAACAGGGTTAAAAGACATTCTATGACTTATACATTCTGCATTATCTCCAACATGGGTTTACTCACTGAACCCTCAGGTTACTGAACCACTTCCCCAATAACTACGGATAGCCTTCCCAAACACCCAATGAATATTTTGTATCTTCCGAGCTTTCCATTCAAGGGCTAGAAAATTTATAGGAGTATTGACTTGTATTGACTTTCCCCATTCATACATTTATAGTTAACCATTAATAATAAAATAAAGTTTTGGTTATTCCATTTTACTAAGGAAATCAACATTCTCACATTTAATCAAATCTTCATTCATATACAAAATACAATCTATTAATATTAAGCATACAATAGACATAACAAACAAACACACTTATTTGTTTAGTAATGAGTTTAACCATCCAACTGACTAAGGGGAAAATTCTTTCCACCCAATTGTAGGCTATGCTGCATTGTACTTTTCTACAACATGACACCCCCATTCTAGGCCATGATGCCACTAGGGGAATACCTCAGCTGACTACCAAATTAAGAGATGGTTCAGGAAGGATATTGTCCT
This sequence comes from Picea mariana, assembly GCA_032191745.1. NCBI lineage: Eukaryota > Viridiplantae > Streptophyta > Pinopsida > Pinales > Pinaceae > Picea > Picea mariana. The sequence goes on from JASDQU010310269.1 coordinate 16,203, forward strand.
CCACTCCACTAGAAACAACAAAAGTTTTCCTCTTCCCACTAAGCTCAGGCCCTCCAAAATTTTATCAGGTACCTTCCCAAATGAATTTCCTATGCACAAGGGATCCCCTTCTTTGCTACATAGTCCCTCAGTGACCTCCCCTTACTAGTTCTTGTTTCTCTCCAATAAGTACCAAGTCATGGTCCTTTGTTTCTCCATTCTAGATATGGGTCTTCTCTACTCCGAGGTGAACAGACAACTCTTGGGAAAGTTTTTTGTTTTTCTCAGAAAATCTTCCCAAATATTCTCTATTGTTTAGAGTCATGCAAACAAGCTCCTCTAATCACTACACCATCCATTTGGGATTTTGCAACTCCCACTGCTCACAATAATCCTTTGTTTCTCTAGGTGCATCCATTCTTTGCACATACAAATTCTTGATCCCTTCCACATTGTTATTTTCTAATATTTTTCTTCTCCATGCGTCTTCCTGCTTCCCTCCAAAATAACTATGTTATTTTTCCACCTTTTCCCTCTTCTTCCTCCATGTCCTCAGGATCCTTGATGACATATGTCATAATAAACCTACTATGTTAGGTTGTTGAATTGAAGGGATAAATCCAATGTCTCCTTCTAGTTGAGGTCTCAAATGTCCTTTCACTCCACCAACTACCAAATGGGTCAGCAATTATGACTTCTCAACCACCCAATCCTGATCACTATAAACAAGCTCTATGGTTCCATGCAGTCCAGGTATGCTGGGAAGATGGTGTATTCAATTTGTGTAGGTGTAGGCTAGATTGTTGAGAAATCTTCCTATTTTCCTCATTGAAACTTCCTAGTTCCACCTCACCAATCCCTCTCATGGTATCATGGCCATTACTCATGGATTCCATCCTATTTAGATATCTGGTGTGTTTTCATTAATCGTAAACATAATTTCATGCTTCATAAATCACAATACATGAAGACTTAGCATAATTAAAATCATGGGGTAAAACATGGTGTTACAACAACATCCATGAAAAAAATTTAAAATTTACATGGAAACCTTAAGATTATTGTAAGTGATGTAGATCCAATCTTCATTGGTAATTTTTGAACTAGATTGTTTTCTTGTTTGAGTACTCAACTAGCTCATAGTTCTTCCTACCATCCCAATTCGACAGAAAAATTGAGATTTTGAATAAATGTTTTGAAGGTTATCTCCATTACTTTGCATCTAATAAATTATCTTAATAGGTCAAACAATTAACATTTGTAGAATGGTCATACAATACTTCCTTCCACACTTCATCCAAAATGTCCCCATTTATGGAACTCTATGGGTATCATCCTCCATCCATCACATCACCATTGAGAGGTAAAACTAAGGTTTAAGAAATGGAGATCACATCAAGAACCAACAATAGCTTCTCCAACTATTGAAGGACAACTTGGATATAGCATAAAATACGATGAAACAACAAGCAAACCAGAAATGTAGTGGAAGACACTTTAATGTGGGTGATTGGGTATTTCTAAGCTTGTAACCACACAAACATATATTACTCGAGAAACAAAACAAGGACAATAAATTAACACCAAATTACTATAGTCCATATAAGGTGTTGTATAAAATTGACAATATGATTACAAACTGGAGTTCCCATAGTCTTCATTTGTACATCCAATTTTCCATGTTTCTTGTTTGAAGAAGTTAATCGATTACAATATCCCAATTCAAAAATTTTTTTTTGGCATTGATGAAGAGGGAAAATTTATAATAGAACTTTAAAAAATCATTGAAACATGAATCAAGAAACCATAGAATTGAGCAATTATTGAGTATCTTGTTAGGTGGAAGAACTTTCCAATAGAAGATGTGAGTTGGGAAGATAAGATATTTAAACAAAAAACATCCACAAATAGTGAACATCAACAATGATGTTGGTTTCAAGGGAATGAGATGTTAAGTCCCTAACCATAACCCTCATTCATTATCATTATATTGATGAGAGTTATGTTCACTTATTATTGTTGTTTTCTATCCCTCTTTGTCTCCTATATATACATTAAGAAGACACAGAGTCTTATTGACAACTTGAAGAGGATTCTTATTCATTTACTCATTCACTTTATTTAGGTGTGGAAGTGGAATTACTGAATTTGGTATTTGTAATTCTTATTTTCCCATTTATGTAATTCTTATTTTCCTCTCCTCCTTATTTTCTTCACTCTTAGTACTTATTCATAAAATTTCTTAAAGGCAAAGACATATTAGGCTTCTCATGTGTTGGTAAATGTCACATTAATCGCATAATTGATTTCATATCTTTTTGTGGTTGCAAGAAAATGTTAGCATGGTATCATTTTTCATGATTGCTCCATCCTTGAGAAGCATGCGGGGGAATCCTTTGATCTTCTTCCCCTTTTATCCTTCCATTTATTTGTTGATAGTTTCCTCAATTTTATTATATTATTCTATGTAATTAAATCCCTTAGTTGGATTCTTCTATTTAGTATCTTTCCAATGCATGTAACCATGATTGAATCTGATTTCCGAATCAAAAGTTATGGCTTCCCGAATTTTTGTAAGTCTTCACTCACCTTTCCACCTCACTGACATGTGGCATCCATGCGGTTCCCTATCACTTGTTGCATCCATGTGGTTCCCTATCACTTGTGTCATCTTATGTGGTGCTTATGTAGAAACCATTACCTATCCTCATATTCTTTGGGATCTACCTGTTTCACATCCTCCCAGCCTTCCGACCGCATTCCTTGACAATGATGTCATCGAGCCTTGTTGTTGTTGAAACTTCCCTCTCCCTAGCACTTGGAATCTCTTGATTCCATTCTCCAATGATGATGCCACATGTCCTCTTTCATCATCGAAGCTATATTCACTCACAGTCTTCAACCCACCCGACTCCGTTCCTGATGATGATATATCCAACAACTCTCGAAAGTTAGAGATCGATGATCATTGTCCCCTCGACAACTCACAATTAGTCAACAATTAACCAACCACAGCCTTGCTCATATGCCACGCTGGAATCCTCATACACATGCCACTTCCATGACCTATCACTCATATGATATGTGCACCCATCCTCAGTTTGACACTTGTCCTCCCTCACCGTTGATGATCCATTGTTGTCAGTGATTCTTCTGCTCTTCCTTGTCATCAGTGATCCCTTTTCGTCAGCAATCCTTGTCATCGGTGACCCATTGAAACCTAGTATCTTCTTGTCGTCGACGATCCCTCATCGTTGGTAATCCTTCCATCCTTACTCCTCACTCAAGTGGAGCCCTCTCTAGTCCCCTATACCCTTTGGGACACACTAGCTACCACATTCACATCCTAAGTAAGCTTAAATAATGGAATCTAGGAGGCATGGGGATTCAACTTGCCTATACATATATAATTTTCCCCTATTTTGTATTCATATTGTATCATTTTACTATATTTTTCTTTAGTTTGTCAATATTTTTGTAAATATTTGATTCCAATTATGTATATTTATTTTCTTTATTGTTATTGATTTTTTTTTTTTACTTCTATTTTTAATTTCATTTATTTATTTTTAATGTATGTTTTATTTTGTAAATATTTTTATTTATTTGTTTCATTTTTATTTTCATTTTTAATTCATATATATAATCATATTTTATTTTAATTAATTTTATTTTTACTTATTAATTTGTTTAGTCATTTTAATTCAAATATATATATATATATATATATATATATATATATATATAATTTTCTTTTTACCTTTTTTCATTTACCCATCTCTCTAGAAGCCCTATTTTATAAGTCTCTATAGAGATTTCTTAAAAAAAATAAGAATTCCCTAAAGAATTCCCTATATTATAGGAAGTTCTATAAAATATTTAAACTTATTTTTAAAACTTTCCCCTTATAAAAATTTTGAAATATAAATATGATAAAATATAATATAATATTTTTTTATATTAATTATTGTATATATTAAAAAATCAATTAAATAAATTTTGTATAAAAATAATATACAAATAATAATAATAATAATAAATATTAAAAAATAATAATAAAGTATTGACCCATCTCATTTTGATGGTCGAAGTTCATTCACTATACTCACTCTCCCCATTCCTACCATTGACCCCAACCTAGTCCTTAGGAGTGGACTCCTCCTCCACCTTATCACTTCAAACTCCCAACCCCTCCAGAACTTCAGTGCATGCATTTCTATGGGCTTTATTTCATTTTATTTTTTGTTTTACTTTATTTTCTTTTGTTTTTATTTAATTTCATGAAAGTTTTTTTTTTTTTATTAATTTTTAATTTAATTTTTTAATTAATTTAATTTTTTATTTAATTTAATTTCTAGTTTTTCATGGATGTATAGTTTTATGTAAATAATATGAATAAAAAACATGAAGTGACTTAATGGTTAAAACCATGTATTTCATTATTGTTGAGGGTAGGATTTTTTTTTTTTAAATTCATTTGTAATTGATTAGGAGTAAATTTCACTTTTGACTCTGTAAATAAATTGTTTTTTCCTATTTTTATTTTTTTTATTATATTTTCAGTTTTTATTATTTTCTTGATTTAAAAATTAAAAAATTATTCTACAAGCCATAGGTCCCATGCCCATCCAGGTTTTATTCACACTATCCATAAGGGTTGAACCTTTTAAACAACTAAGCATTTAACTCTCTCATGTGTGTGGGATGTCTTTTCAGGAAGAAGATCAATGGTCTAGATTCACCTGCAAACTAAATCAATGGTTGTTGAGTGACAATTTTCAAATGACCATAACATTTGCTACAAGTATCGGAATAAGGCCCCTGATACCTTGTTGGAAAGGTATCAGACAGAGGAAAGAAGTGGTATAGGTATCCAATCTAGAAAGATGATAGATGATAACAAAAAATGAAGAAAACATACACCCACGAAAATTGGTCATACCAACTTCAGAAAGCCATATCTGGAGCTACGAGCAATGAAATCAGGCACATAATGGATCGATGGAAAGTTGTAAGAGTGAAAAATAATATGGGATAGGAATCAATAGCATATTATAAGAAAAAATTACCCAAAAATTCCAAACATAGGAGAAACCCGAATTTGGATGAAAAACTGAGTATGCTGACTTCAAATCGTCATATCTTGAGCTGCAATCAATGAAATAGAGCCATCAATAGATCAATGGAAAACTGAGACAAAGGAGAATAGTATACAATGATCACATTCTACAGGTTGAAGCCAGAAACATCCAGAAACTTTCAAAAAATAAAAGACAATACAAATGGATACAGACAATAAGTATTTTTAAACATATATCATTTATAAACTATCCGAGGATGAAAATAATGACTCATGAGTCCATTCACTTTCTATGCGTAGAACTTACATGTGTCCATTTTCGAAATGAGAGAAAATAAATGGAAGAAAAATGAAACGTACAATGATGAGAACTAAAGAGTCTCTCTCTTTTCTTATAAAAGATGACTCATGGCATGGAGATAGGAATTTTTTCCTTTGTAACAAAAGGATGGTACTAATACTTATGAGGAATAATTTGCATGAGGAATTTCATAAATTTTTGTCTTTGATGGATGTAGTAGAGACTACTCTTGATGTATTTATCTTTTGCTTGAGTAGATAGGATTTTATTGTATGAATTTTTTATACACTTTGTGTTGTTTACTCACATTGTCAGAAGTTTCTTCATGGGTATAGAAATGATGTTATAAATGTATTGTGAAACTATTTGTTTATACATATGTAGCATTATTTCTTTCATTTACCATTAGAATACATGAATTATTTCTGGTTCTGATGGTTATCTTTCTTTGTACTCATTCTATTAGTTTTTCTCCCATGATAGGTTAGAATTAGTTTAGATTAAATTAGTTAGAATTTAGTTAGTGTAGACTTAGAATTATTTAGAACTCTTTGGGGGGGAATTCATTTTCTTTCCCCTTTTTATTCTTTTAATTCTGAGCGGAAATGATGCCCATAAACTCACGGGAAACATTACCCCAAATGAGAGTGGGTCTGATTGGGACCTGCCATCAAGGTTTTCCCTCATCTGATTGAGCGGGTCATTCTGGCCCATCAAAAAGAAGCTATATGCTTATGCTCATTGTGGTGTATTTAATTTGTGCAGGTGTAGGATGGATTGTTGAGCAAGCTTCTTATTTTCCTCATTGAAACTTTTCAGTTCCACCTCACTAGTCCCACTCATGGTATCATGGCTAGTACTCAAGGCCTCCTTCCCAGTTAGCTATCTGGTGTGTTTTCATTAATCATGAACATAATTACATGCTTCATAAATCACAATACATGAATTCTTAGCATAATTACAATCATGGGGGAAAATAGGGTGTTACAACAACATTCATGAAAAAATTTCAAAATTTACATGGAAACCCTCAGATTATTGTAAGTGATAAAGATCCAATTTTCATTAGTAATTTTCAAACTAGCTTGTTTTCTTGTTTGAGTACTCAACTAGCTCATAGTGCTTCCTACCATCCCTGATTTGATGGGAAAACTAAGATTTTGAATAAATTTTTTGAAGGTTATCTTGATTACTTTGCATCGAATAAATTATCATAATGGGTCAAATGGTTAACATTGAAAGAATAGTCGTACAATACTTCATTCCATACTTCAACCAAAATGTCCCCATTTATGTAACTCTATGTCTATCATCATTCATTTGTCACATCACCATTGAGAGGTAAACCTAAGGTTTAAGCAATGGAGATCACATCAAGAACCAAAAATATCTTCTCTAGCTATTGAAGGACAACTTCGATATAGCAGAAAATAAGATGAAACAACAAGAAAACCAACATTATAGTGGAAGGAAATTTAATGTGGTGAATTGGGTATTTCTAAGCTTGTAACCACATAAATAAATGTTCCTCAAGAAAAAAAAAAAGGACAATAAATTAGCACCAAATTACTATAGTCCATAATTGGAAATATGGTTACAAACTAGAGTTCCCATAGTCTTCATTTGTAGATATGATCTTCTAGATTTCATGTTCGAAGAATTTAATCGATTACAGTATCCTAGTTCAAACAATTTTCGCAGGCATTGATGAAGAGGGAAAATTTATAATAGAAATTTAAAATAACATTGAAACATGAATCAAGAAGCTATAGAATTGAGCAATTATTGAGTATCTCATCAAGTGGAAGAACTTCCCAATAGAATATGTGAGTTGAGAAGATGATTTATTTATATAAAAACATCCACAAACAATGAACACTGACAACATTGTTGGTTTCATGGGAAGGGGATGTTAAATCCCTAACCATAACCCTCATTCATTATCATTACATTGATGAGAGTTATGTTGAATTATTATTGTTGTTTTTTATCCCTCTTTGTATCCTATATATACATTAAGATGACAAAGAGTCTTCTTGACCACTTGAAGATGTTTCTGTTGGACAACTGAGAGGGGGGGGGGGTGAATCAGTTGTTACCATGCTTAAATATTTATGCTTCTTTTAAACTCTTTGCAGAAACACTGAATGATGATCACAATAATGCAAGGAAATAAACAATGACACATTCAGCATCAGTCACATATATGAGAAACATATAGACAGATATTTCTCGAGGAAACCCATACAGGGTAAAAACCTCTTTTTCTTTATATGATAAGNCTAGCACCAACTAGAAGGAAGCACCAACTCCCTGGTTTCTCTAGCACCAACTAGAAGGAAGCACCAACTCCCTGAGTGTTTGCAACACCAACTGGATGGAAGCACCAACTTCCAATCATACATGCACCAACCTATATAACAGAGAACAAGAGTTATCCCTTGCACCACCCTACCACCCTGGTTTCTCTGGCTGTAACCAGATGGAAGCTACAACTCCCTGTGTTCAAGCACCCACTTGAACCTATGAGAACAACAATCCTCCCTAGCACCTCCCTTCCAACCTAAAATATAAATCTTTGCTACTAAAACTTATTACAATGATATAATGTTCAATAATGGCTTACCGAACTCATCACTGTTCTACTGCATTTTGTTGCTCTGTCTGCCTTATTGCCTTCCTGCAAACATGACTTGCGCTGTCTGTTCTTCTTCCTTTTATACTCTCTACACCATGTCCCTTCAATGCAACCTTCCTCTACTGTGTATTTCTACTCCTGCGCTCTGCCTCCTTGCTCACACTTCAATCCTTCTACACAGCGACCACAACAACTCCAACAGCAACATCAACCCCATCTCTTCTCTGTACCGTGTACATATAGCTTCTGTGCATATTGTGCATGCAATATTTTCCATTCTTTTGCATGCTCATACCATGCCAATCTCCTCCACATCTCAAGTGCTCTGCGTGATCATCATGGTAACACTTCAGCTTCTCTGGCGGTTTTCCCATGCGTTCAGCATCAATGGGTGTGATGTTG
>JASDQU010310269.1:92984-103931 GCA_032191745.1 Picea mariana
AATATGCAACACCTAGAATTTTGCATGACAAACAATCCTAAGTTCTATTATTCCAAGTAGTCTCTTATATGATATGCAACACCTAGAATCTTGCATGACAAACAATCCTACGTTCTATTATTTCAAGTTTTACAGTTTTTGCAAAAATAAAAAGTTCATAAACTTATAAACAAATAATACATGGTATGATTTTCTATTATTTTAAGTTTTACAGTTTTTGAAAAATAAAAAGTTCATAAACTTATAAAAAAAAACAAAATGATACATGGTATTTTCCAAGCAAAAAATAACAACAAAGTTTTTGTATAATACTTTTATAATAATATAAAGACAGAGAATAGCTTTAAAAAAGAATACGAAAGATTGACTTATTGTTACAATGAATGTTAACTAGTCTAAAAATATTTCCCATGCAGTGTATAAAAATAAATGTTCATAACTCTTAAAAACAATATTTATTAAGTAGTAGATAATGTGGAACACACCCATGTATCATTATTTGAATCTATCATCATTTGAAGAACGATTTTGTGTGGAGCCCTTGGGTGTAGAATAGTTCGAGACTAGATTTGTGTGCTATCTGATCGGCCTAGTTGGTTATAGTGGTAGCACGGGAACATCTGTTATTAGTAAGTGCCCGACTAGTTAGTAATTTCCCTATTCAAATATATATATTTGTGTGTAGATTTTTAAGTTAATCAACATGTTGTTTAATTTTTTGAAAATAAAATGTTTGTATATTTTATTAAATTTTCATTATATAATTTACTTCCAAAAATATTTTAAGAAACTTATTTAATGATTAGGAGCATGTGTTTACCATTATTAAAATAATAATTTTTAATATAATTATTAATTTTAATATAATAATTGTAAAATAAAACAATATAAAATAATATTTTTTAATATAAATATTAATTTTAATATAATAATTATAAAATAAATTAAAGATAATATTTAATTAGATTGAAAATGAGATTATTTAATTATTATGTTTATGTTTATTTGAAAATGGTAATAAAATAATATTTTTTAATATAAATCTTAATTTTAATATAATTATAAAATAAATTAAAGATAATATTTAATTAGATTGAAAATGAAATTATTTAATTATTGTGTTTATGTTTATTTGAAAATGGTAATAAAAATTATAGATATTTTTACAAAACAGATACCAAATATATAAAACAATCCACAGAGAATTATTATTATATTTATATGATAATAAATTAATTAGATTGAAAAGGGGATTATTTAATTATTGTGTTTATGTTTATTTGAAAATGGAACAAAAATTATAGATATTTTTACAAAAAAAATACCAAATATAAAAATCAATTCACGGAGAATTATTATTATAAAAGGATAATTATTATTATATCTATATGATAATAAATTAATTAGATTGAAAAGAGGATTATTTAATTATTGTGTTTATGTTTATTTGAAAATGGTAATAAAAATTATAGATATTTTTACAAAACAAATACCAAATATATAAAACAATCTAGTGAGAATTATTATTATATTTATAGACAACAAAAGTGCAGGTGAAGCACAGAAGTGTAGGTGAAGCATAGAAGCCATGCAAGGTGTGCACAAGCTAGTTGAAGCCTTAGAAGTTATCAACTAAGGTGAAGGTGGAAGGACTGATGTTGCAAAGAGTGCACAGAGTCGAGGACTCAAATAATTAGAGGTTATTTGAAAGATTGTTGCAAGGAGTGCGAGCAGGATCTCTTTTGGAGACTTAAGTCCATAAGTGAAAACACAGGAGGGTTAGTACCTTTGAAGAGTTCAAAGGAAGACGGGGAGCGAAATTATCGCGCAGAAGTTAAGTTCAGTGGAATGACACCAAGTCAGTTTGGCCAGAGATTCTGGAGGAGTGAATCAGGTGGTCAGAATTCTCCGAGGAGAACTCACAAAATCACGTGGACCATTGGATCCCACAGATCTGTGAGAAAGTTAAGGCTAAGTGCCTTTCAACACTCAGAAAACTCAGGACGAATAATGACCGTTGAATGAGAAGCATCAGGAGTTGTTGATCTTATGCTCAAAATATGATATTTTGAGTTTCAGAGTTTGGAGTGGCAAGTGATTTTGGAGTCACTGCATTGCAAACTCCCGGTACGCGAAATCGCGCCAGCCGTTGGATCAAGGGAGGTTCATAACCGTTGATTCCCTTTGACGTGAAACATCTTCATTTTGGTATTTCTGAGTTCTGCATACCGAAATTTTTGTTGACAAAGGATCAAGACATAGTGCATTGAAAAACACGAAGTCATGAGACAAAGTATCCTTGAAGGGCATTTCGACATTTCGGGGATCGATGTTTCGACATTTTCGTTGACAAGGAGTCGGGGTATTTTACACTGAAAAGCCTGAAGTTGTGAAACACGAAGTATTTCAAAGTGGCGTTTCGGCATTTTGGCATTTCTGGGTTCGAGAACCCGAGAAGGCAATGATTTGGATCGAGAGTTTCAAACTCCTAGTTCACGAAAAGCTGAAAGATCCAGAGTTGTCGGATTGTGGAGGATCTCAGTCGTAGATCACGTTGGAGGTGAGGTTTTGGGAATTCGGAGATTGAAATTTCGAGAGGTGAGGATCCTTTCTGCTGTGGGTTTCGCAAGTCGCGAAATTTCGAAGAGTGAAAGGAAAAATTCCCGGAAACATTGAAAGACAATAGCAGTGGGCCCAACCAGGTTTCGGGGTTCCATGAGTTAGGAGATAGAGTTGCATGTCAACGCAACTCCGAAAATTGTGAAAGGGAAAAAGCTGAAAGGTGAGTCCTAAGCACTTGTCAAAGGGTACGTGCGACGAAATTCAAAGGGGTGGTCAAGCTTAGGGGAAAATCCTGAAAGACCTTTGATCTTGCTAAAGTGGGGAAATTTCGAAAACTGGGAAATCACAAGGAAAAAGGAACGAGTGTTGGTTGTTCACTCAAATCCCGAAAAGCCAAAATAAGTGGCAACAAGAGGCATGTGTTCGACGCATTGAAGAAGTCAATCCTCATTGACGTTTCGGGTTTCGTAGGTTGAAGAGACAAGGACTCAACAACAGGATTCACGAAATCGCGAAATCCGAAATCCCAAAACGAAAAGAAAAGCCCCGATCATATTTGTTAGTCAGTTGTGGAATACAGCTTGTGTGTGTGTTATTCCTTGTGGGGAAATTAAAGAGTCAATCAAACTCAAGGGAAGATTTGGAACGATCTTGTGCGAATCTTGGTCCAAGGGTTGGGGGTCTGCATCATTTGTGGTATCAGAGATCAGAACAAGTTCTTTGCTTTCTGTACCAGAGAGGAAAGGGGAGCATTTTACAGCCATGCTGCTGAGAAGAAGAGACAGGCCAATGCCAATGCTGGATCCAGCAAGAGAAAGAGAAATGCACGAGTTACGTGCCAGGCTTGATGCCATGGAGACAGAACAGAGGCGCACAGTTGACACTGGGGATATCAACGAGGCCAAAAGTGAAAATGAAGCTGGAAACGAAGGAGAAGAAGTTGTAGTCGAAGATGTTGCGGCTGAACACCTATTCAGGGCTGTTGCAAGGATAGGTGCCAGAGAAAAAATGGACATTCCAATGTATGAGGGAAACCTAGATGTTGAAGAGCTTCTAGACTGGATTAGAGCTCTAGACAAGTACTTCAACTATGAGGATGTCGAGGAAGACAAGAAGGTCAAACATGTCATTACTAGACTTAAAGGGCATGCAACACTATGGTGGGATGAACTGTAGACTGACATACGTTGCAAGGGCAGTAGAAAATCAAAAGATGGGATAGAATGGTTGCAAAGATGAAAGACAAATTTATACCCAAGGATTATCAAATCACTCTGTTTCGGAGGATGCAGAATTTGAGACAGAAGCTGATGTCAGTGAAAGAATACACTGAAGAGTTCTACAAGATAAACATTAGAGAAGGTCATCGGGAAAGCGATGATGAAAAAGTTGCCAGATATATGAATGATCTACGGTATGACATTCAAGATGAGATGAGCATGATGACCATCCAAAATGTGGAAGATGCCTATCAGATAGATTTGAAAGTTGAAGAGAAGCTGAGCCAAAAGCAAGGTCAAAGAGGTTGAGGTAGAAGTCAAGCTAGAGGAAAAACAATTGGCCAAGACAGAACTCAGAGATCTAAAGAAGAGGGGAATAAAACTCAAACTCAACATGAGAGAGGAGGAAGCTCACAAAGAGGGTAGTATGCTGATAGAAATACTTTTCCTCGACCTAGAGGAAGAGGAAGAGGTAGAGGCAGTGAAGTAAAATGCTTTTTCTGTGGAAAGATCAGACATAAATCCTATGAGTGTCCAGATAGGAAGAAAGATGGTGGTGAAACACATATTGCCGAAGCAAAAGGATGGAATGTTGAGGCAGAAGACGCTGAGGGTGGAATTTCTTTGATGACGAGGAAAGTTCTCTTGAAGCTAGAGAAGGAGGCAGAGAACCCAACCCAATGAAACAGTCTATTTCAGACAGCTTGCAAAACCAAGGATAGGGTATGCAAAGTCATAGTGGACAATGGTAGCATAGACAATCTTGTATCTCTAGAGATGGTAAAAAAACTGGAGTTGGAGACTATTGTACACCCAAGTCCATATAAAGTTTCATGGCTACAAAAAGGACATCAAGTAAATGTCACTAAACAGTGTTTAGTTGAATTTAAGATAGGAGGATATAAGAATGAAATATTATGTGATGTCATTCCCATGGATGTTTGTCATCTATTGTTGGCTAGACCATGGAAATATGACAGGAACGTGATTCATGATGGGAGAAAGAACATGTACACCCTAGAGAAAAATGGGAGGACACACAATTTATTGTGGTCAGGAATCCCAAGATTGTTTTGACCAGTACAAGAATAGATGATTTACCATAAGAAATCCAAGAATTGTTGGGAGAATTTGTTGATATAGTAGTGGACGAACTACCTTGTTTGTTGCCACCTATCAGGAGTATAATCCATCATATTGATATTATACCTGGAGCTAATTTACCGAACAATGTCACATACAGGTTGACACCGTAGGAAAATGAAGAAGTCAAGAGATAGGTCTAGGACTTAATGGACAAAGGATTGATTCAAGAGAGCTTGAGTCCATGCGTTGTTCCAACAGTTCTCAACCCAAAGAAAGATGGAGGTTGGAGAATGTGTACAGATTCAAGGGAAATTAATAAGATTACCATCAGATACATATTTCCATTGCCAAGGATGGATGACTTGATGGATTTCTTGAGTGGAGAAAGATTCTTTTCAAAGATTGATTTGAAAAGCGAGTATCATCAAATTCGCATGAGAGAAGGTGATGAAGGGAAGACATCATTCAAGACGAATGAGGGGTTGTATGAATGGCTTGTCATGCCATTTGGTTTAACGAATGTGCCCAGTAATTTCATGAGGTTGATGAACAAAGTCCTGAAGGATTTCATTGGGAAATTCATCATCGTATATCTTGATGATATATTAATCTTCAACAAAACAGAAGCAGAACACTTGAAACATTTAGCTGCAATAATGAGAAGATTATAGCAAGAGAAATTGCTGATTAATATGAAGAAATCATCATTTATTAGGATAGAACTCATTTATTTGGGTTTTGTTATCTCTGCAAATGAGTTGAAGATGGATCCAGAAAAGGTAGATGCAATTAAGAATTTTCCATCGCCGAAGAGTTTGTTTGAAGTTCGAAGCTTCCATGGTTTGGAAATTTTCTACAGGAAATTCATTCAAAACTTCAGTGGAATTAGCGCACCAATGATGGATACGGTGAAGAAAATACACAAGTCTTTTCACTAGACAGAAGAAGTAGAGAAGAGTTTCAACTTGCTGAAGAAGAAGATCACAGAGAAACCGATTATGGTTTTGCCGGATTTTAGCAAGACATTCCAGGTCAAATGTGACGCGAGTGGATTTGCAATTGGAGTGGTCTTGAGCCAAGACGATAGGCCGATCACATACTTCATTGAAAAACTGAATGAAGCGAAGATCAAGTACTCAACATATGACAAAGAATTCTATGCAGTCATATAAGCACTGAAGAAATAGAGACATTATTTGGTTCCTAAAGAGTTTGTTTTGTACAGTGATAATCATGCTTTACAATTCGTGACTCAACAAGAGAAGTTGAACCAAAAACATGTTAAATGGGTTGAATTCATGCAGAATTTTACTTTTGTGATTAAGCATATTTCTAGAACTGATAACAAAGTTGTTGATGCTTTGAGCAGGAAATGTTTGCTTATGAGGGAATTCAGGGTCAAAACTTTGGGTTTTGATAACCTTAAAGAAATGTACAAAGATGATCCAAACTTCAAGGAGGCATATGAGGCATCTGAGAATCCAATTCTCAGAGATAGAAGTCAATGGAATGAATACATGATCCAGGCTGGATTATTGTTCAGGGGAAATCAGTTATGTATTCCAAAATGCTCCATGAGGGAGAACCTACTAAAGGAAAAACACAGTGGAGGATTGGTTGGACACTTTGGTCATGGTAAGATGTTCTCAAAGTTGAATGGCTCATATTTTTGGCCAGGGATGAGGACATATGTTAAGAAATTTGTGGATAGATGCAGGATTTGTCAGCACACAAAAGGGAAAAGGAAAAACACAGGGTTGTATCAACCATTACCCATACCAGAAAGGTCGTGGGACGCAGTGAGCATGGATTTTATATTGGGACTTCCAATAACACAGAGGTTATGATTCAATCTTTGTGGTAGTCGACAGATTTTCAAAAATGGCACATTTCATACCATGCTAGAAAACCAGTGACGCAACTCATATTGCAAACCTGTTTTTCAAGGAAGTCGTCAGACTTCACGGCTTGCTAAGGAGTATCGTTTCTAATTGGGATACCAAGTTCACTGGACATTTCTGGAGGACTTTATGGAAGAAGTTGGGGACAAGTTTGTCTTTTAGATCAGCATATCATCCTCATTCGAATGGGTAGAGAGAATTCGTGAACATAAGCTTGGGATATTTGTTGAGGAGATTAGTGACTAAACACCACAGTCAATGGGATCACATTCTGCCACAGGCTGAATTCACTTATAATGATTTGATTAACAGAATCACAAGACAGAGTCCATTCCAGATTGTATATGGAATGCAACCAAGGGGAGTCTCTGAATTGAAAGATTCTGAACAGGCTGAATTTAGAAGTGCTAGTGTAGAGGACTTTGCAGAAGGAATGAAGGAGATTCACAGTCGAGTCAAGGAGCAATTGCAGAGTTCAAGTCAAGAATACAAGAGGAGAGCAGATCAACACAGGCAAGAACTTCAATTTGAAGTTGGTGATTTGATTCTTGCGCATCTAAGAAAGGAAAGGTTCCCAAGGGGAACATATAACAAACTGAAGATGAAAAAGATTGGACTGTGCAAGGTCATAAGGAAATTTGGGGCAAACGCATATGAGATTGAATTACCCAATGGGATCAGAATCTCACCGATATTCAATGTTGCGGATTTGTACCCTTACAGAGCTGAAGAAATAGGAGCAAAGAAGGAACAGAAAGAGATTCAATGGACAAAACAAATGCCTGTAGATGAAAAGCCACATATGGAAAGCATAATTGACAAGAGGATTAGCAAAAAGACCAAGAGAAAAGAGTATTTTGAATACTTGGTCAAATGGAAGGGACATCTAGTTGAAGATGCTAGTTGGGAAGATGAAGTAAAAATTCATAAGCATGGACAGACTGTGCAAGAGCTCATGAACAGGAGTTCATGAAAATTTTCAAGAAAGGGAGTATGATGCAGGAGCATCGTAAGTAACCAGCCAAGCAAGAAACGTAAAAGGTGAATGACAGCTGGAAAATCACCAGCACACGTTTTTGAAATCTTTTGAAAAATTAATGAAGAAGATATTAATGTGATAGCTGGGGAAGCATACTTACATTTATATCTTAGATATTGTAAACAGATCTTGAGCATTGCTCTCATCTGTAGAATGTAAATTCATTTATACGTAATTAATGAAAGTAGGTAGATTTGAATTCATAGATTAGATAGTTTAGAGAGTAGGAGGGAAAACGGATATAGACACCCTCATCCTTGTATTATTGTATCATTAGAGAAAGAACATTAGCATCATTGAGAGCTGTAGCAGAGAGCTGTAGAGAAGAACCCATGTACAGGGGCACTTGAGTTAATATATGAAGCTTTGACTCATTTTCATGGTGTTATGATGCTTACTGTTTACATTTGCTAAATGGTATGCTTACAGTTGTTTGACTCTCTTTGTTTATGCATTTGTTTCAATGCTGTGTTGAATGTATGATTTCATGTTGAATGTATGAAGTCTGAGAGAGAATAATGAGTTTCAATTGTTTCTCTTCCTGAGAGAGTTCTTGTAAGGAGTGAAGTGAAATGTCAGCAAGGTGTGCATTGACAAGGGTTCTGATTTTTATCTCAGAAAGCTCAAGAAGGATACCATTGTTCTCATTCCAGCAGAAGTGCAGGTGAAGCACAGAAGCCGTGCAAGTTGTCTGCAAGATAGTTGAATCCTTAGAAGTTATCAACTAAGGTGAAGGTGGAAGGACTATTGTTGCAAAGAGTGCACAGAGTCGAGGACTCAAATAACTAGAGGTTATTTGAAAGATTGTCGCAAGGAGTGAGAGTAGGATCTCTCTTGGAGACTTAAGTCCATAGGTGAAAAAACAAGAGGGTTAGTACCTTTGAAGAGTTCAAAGGAAGACGAGGGGTGAAATCATCATGCAAAAGTTAAGTTCAGTGGAAGGACACTAAGTTAGTTTCTCTAGAGATTCTGGAGGAGTGAATCAAGCGGTCATAATTCTTCGAGGAGAACTCGCGAAATCATGTGGACCATTGGATCCCACATATTTGTGAGAAAGTTAAGGCTAAGTGCCTTTCAGCACTCAGAAATATTAGGAGGAGTAATGACCGTTGAATGAGAAGCATTAGGAGTCATTGATCTTGTGCTCAAAATATGATATTTCAGGTTTTGGAGTTCGGAGTGGCAAGTGATTTTGGAGTCACTTCATCACAGACTCCCGGTATGCGAAATCGCACCAGCCGTTGGATCAAGGGAGGTTCACAACTGTTGATTCCCTTTGAAGTGAAACATCTGCATTTCGGTATTTCGGAGTTCGGCATACCAGAAGTTCTGTTGACAAAGGATCAGGACATAGTGCATTGAAAAGCCCAAAATCACGAGATGCAAAGTATCATTGAAGGGAATTTCGACATTTCGGGGATCGGCGTTTTGGTATTTCCGTTGACAAGGAGTCAGTGTATTTTACACTGAAAAGCCCGAATTCATGAAACACGAAGTATTTCGAAGTGGCGTTTTAGCATTTCGGCATTTTAGGGTTCAGGAACCCAAGAAGGCAGTGATTTGGAATTGAGAGTTTCAAACTATCGGTTTGCAAAAAGTTGAAATATCCAGAGTCATCGGATCGTGGAGGATCTCAGTCATAGATCACATTGGAGGCGAGGTTTCAGGAATTCAGAGATCAAAATTTTGGGAGGTGAGGATCCTTTCTGTTGTGGGTCTTGCAAGTTGTGAAATCCCAAAGAGCGAAAGGAAAAATTCCTGGAAACATTGAAGGACAATAGCAGTGGGCCCAACCGGGTTTCGGGGTTTCGGGAGTCAGGAGATAGAGTTGCATGTCAACGCAACTCCTGAAATCGCGAAAGGGAAAAAGCTGAAAGGTGATTCCTAAGCACTTGTCAAAGGGTACATGCAACGAAAGTCAAAGTGGTGGTCAAGCTTTAGGGAAAATCCCTAAAGACCTTCGATCTTGCTAAAGTGGGGAAATTTCAAAAACCGGGAAATCACAAGGAAAGAGGAACAAGTGTTGGTCGTTCACTCAAGTCCCTAAAATCTGAAATAAGTGGAAAAAAGAGGCATGTGTTCAACACATTAAAGAATTCAATCCTCATTGACGTTTCGGGTTTCAGAGGTTGAAGAGACAAGGGCTCGACAACAGGATTCGCGAAATCGCGAAATCCAAAATCTCGAAAGGAAAAGAAAAGCCCCGATCATATTTTTTAGTCAGTTGTGGAATACACCTTGTGTGTGTGTTATTCCTTGTGGGGAAATTAAAGAGTCAATCAGACTCTAGGGAATATTTGGAACAATCCTGTGCAGATCTTGGCCCAAAAGTCGGGGCTCTGCACCACCTTGTCATAGTCTTGAATATTGTGTTGTCACACCTTGTCATAGTTTTGAATATTGTGTTGTTGCATCTTGTCTTAATGTAACAGAGGAGTATTTAGAGCCCCATAGATGTGTCACATATGTATTATGTATTGTTAATAAATAAAATAGAAGTCTATAAAAAGGAAAAATTAAAAATAGTCAATCTCAATAATAAAAAGAAATAAAAGAATGGATTATTTCTATTTTTTAGATGGATCTATGATGGTTATGGACATTACCTCATCATTGGTGACACAATTTATTGATGTGGGAAGAAACGATATTATGTCATTATCTTATTCATGAATAATATGACCGTATTTTAAATGATTTCCATGTCGAAGTATGTGATAGTCATCTTTTTGGTCTTACCACCACCTAGAAGATATTATGCATATGATACTTCTAGCTTACGATATTCAAGTATTGTATCACCATAGTTCAAAAGTGTCACCCTTGTCAAGTCTTTACTTGGAAGATGCATTCACATCCTTCTTTCACTTCACCTTATGGTTTCTTTTTGACCATTTTCAAAGTGGGGGATTGCTTTCATCAATTGCAATCCTTCCTTGGATAATGGCAATGGTTACATCATCTTGTCTAGACTATTTCTCTAAGTAGGCCAAGGATATGCCTACAT
Source organism: Picea mariana (assembly GCA_032191745.1). Classification (NCBI taxonomy): domain Eukaryota; kingdom Viridiplantae; phylum Streptophyta; class Pinopsida; order Pinales; family Pinaceae; genus Picea; species Picea mariana. The sequence continues at coordinate 103,800 of JASDQU010310269.1, forward strand.
ATTCAAATTATGGCACCACATCAACACTTTTCATATTAAATCATATCATCACTAGGTTTTGGGGTTCCTAAAACTATTGTTACAGATCATGGGTCACATTTTCACAATAGAATGATGAGTGACCTAGTTTCT
>JASDQU010310269.1:103951-120511 GCA_032191745.1 Picea mariana
ACCACCTAGAAGATATTATGCATATGATACTTCTAGCTTACGATATTCAAGTATTGTATCACCATAGTTCAAAAGTGTCACCCTTGTCAAGTCTTTACTTGGAATATGCATTCACGTCCTTCTTTCACTTCACCTTATGGTTTCTTTTTGACCATTTTCAAAGTGGGGGATTGCTTTCATCAATTGCAATCCTTCCTTGGATAATGGCAATGGTTACATCATCCTGTCTAGACTATTTCTCTAAGTAGGCCAAGGATATGCCTACATATTCAAATTATGGCACCACATCAACACTTTTCATATTAAATCATATCATCACTAGGTTTTGGGGTTCCTAAAACTATTGTTACAGATCATGGGTCACATTTTCACAATAGAATGATGAGTGACCTAGTTTCTAGGTTGGGTTTTCATCATGAGAACACAACACCTTATTATGCTCAATATAGAAATCAAGTAGAAGATATCAATGAAATTTTGAAGACAATGATCCAAAGGATGGTCATGAAACACAAAACAAACTAGCACCTTATGATATTTTTGACATTATGGGAATATCAAACCTAGACTATTATTTCCATTGGTTTCAGACCATTTCAACTAATATCACATGCATATGTCATGTGAATATCTCATGCTCCAACAAAAAATTCTATCTTCATACAATGTATCGATCTCGTAGCAGTATTCAATAACCAATTGACAATGATTTTCTTTTTTTGTAAAATCAAACCCCTCATTCATATATGTATCTTTAAATTAAGTTGCAGTTGGTGGAGACCCACGAAAGTAAGATTAGACAGTCCATGCAATCCCTCTTTTCTCTATGTTGTAACTATTATATAATCATGTGAACTAAGGGGGGACAATAGTCATTTTTATTCTAAATTAATTGTCTCAATCAGATAGAGTATAGAAATGTTTAGGGGTTGGAATATATTTTTATTGAATATTGAAATAAAGTGTTCTTTTGTGGTAGAATTTCAGAGGTTACAATAAATAATTTTAGAGGTTTTCATAGTTCCAACATAAGAGAGGTTGCATATATTACAATTGTTGGATAAACTCCCTACAAACACTACTCTTACTGTAACATCCCGCTCTTGTGCGCGCTGAGTGGACTTATTCTTTGAAGACACTTGCATGCAAGTGATCCGGTCCTTTATACCAGTGGTTGTTGTGATTATTATTATGAGATATTGTGGATTTGATGATATGTTATTTTGTTGCATTTACATCGCCAGGTGCTATTGATTGAGTTCTCCTGAGTGTGCAGGACTTTGGATGTTGAGGATGTCAAGAAATTGATGAAACCCCTTGGACTCCGAATCAAGTCAGGGAGTGGATTGTTAGGGTTTAATTGTTGTTGATGTGACATATGTACATATGATTAGATATTATGATGTTGATTATTTTTGCTGACATGATTTGTTGATGGATGTAGGTTGACAATGGCTTGCCGACCAGACTCACATTTTGAGTAAAGGGGTCACGCACGAAAACCAGAGACATTGGGGGAGAGGTGTGGAAGCAGCCCTGCCATAGCCTACTAGTACTCCTTTCGTGGCTCAAACTATAGGTTAATGATTACCTAGTTCGAGAAGACCCATGATGTCGTGAGGGTAGATAGTGACAGTCACTCACGATGATTCTAAGGGGCACACAATAAGGAAAGGTCATTATTCCTTAGATTCCCTTAGTCTCCCACAAGATCACCTGATGGAGTATTGACTCCAAGGGTTTGACGTCTACCAAATTCATTCAAGAGGTGAGTGGCACCCTTGGAGCACGTAGTGCATCTTGAAGGGAACGTCGCACAAATAAAACAAAAAGAGGGGAGTGGCACCCTTGGATCATGTAGTGCATCTTGAAGGGAACTTAGCGCAAAGAAAAAGGAAAGAGGCGAGTGGCACCCTTGGATCACATAGTGCATCCTGAAGGGTAGATCACGATTTTAACTAATAAGTTAATAAATCTAGTGCCTAGAAAAATATTCCTCCTTAGGACCTGGTCGGCCTTAAAATAGATGATGGTATGAGAAAAAGAGTAATAACTAAAAGTTCCCTTAAAAATTTTTGCCCAACCTAGTGAAATTAAAACCTAGGTCTATGATGCAAGAGCATCACAAGTGCATGCAAGCATAGCCAACAACTAGACAATGCAGAGATAAGAGACAACTGGAAAAGCACCGAGAACATTTTTTGAAAATGTTTTAGAATATTAATGAAGTCATTAAGTGGAGGCATGCTTGTATTATTGTAAAAGGACCTTGAGCGATCCACTCTCATCCATAGTAGACAGGAGCCTTTATGTGTAATGAATGTAGGTAGATATAATTTAATGCTTAGATTAGATAGTTTTAGAGTGAAAGAGGGAAACGGGATATAGACACCCTCATTGTATAGTGGAAAGATTATTATGTAAATAGAGCATAGAGCATAGAGAAGAGTGCAGAGAGCTGTAGTTGAAAACACCTATGTACAGAGATTTGAATTAATAGAAAGAGCTTCGATTCAAATTCATGGTGTCATATTTGTTCTCTGTGTATACACATTGAATGTTATTCTCATGGATGTTTACTTTCTATTATACATTTGCTTTATATGTTGTGTATATGATTTCATGCTTTGTGTTTGAAGTCTGAGAGAGAGTAAGGAATGAGTTTCAATTGTTTCTCTATCTGAGTAAGAGTTCCTGCAAGGAGTGCAGTGAAGTTGTCCGTAAGGAGTGCATTGACAAGAGTTCAGATTTTTATCTTTGAAAGCTCAGGAGGGTTAACGTTGTTCTCATTCTCACAGAAGTACAAGTTGAGCATAGGAGCCATGCAGGGAGTGCACAGGCTGAGTAAAGTCTTAGAGTTTGGAAACTTGAGAAATTGTTGAAGGACTATTACTGCAGGGAGTGCATAGAGTCGAAGGACTTCAAAACTTTGAAGTAATTGAAGGATTCGCCACAAGGTTTGCATGCAGGAGTCTTCTTTAAGACTCGGAGTTGGAGAAAGCTTAGGAGGGATAAGGTCTTCATAGTTGTCGAAGAAAATCATAGAAGGTTGGTGCCTTGAAGCATTGAAAGGAGGCGTAGCAAGTTTGTGTTGCAGGCGGGTAAGTTTTGCGGAGAAATACTTGGTTAAATTCGTAGGAATTGTCCAGGAAGAAACGGACGGTCAGAATTCTTTGAAAGGAATTCACGAAGTCACAAGAGCCATCAAATCTTGCAGAGAAGCATGTACGTTACGACAAGATTTCCTCAAGCATAAGATTAGAAGAAATCAGGGCCGTAGGATCCAAGTCAGCCAGGGCCGTTGGATCGCTCACGAAATCTCATTTCAGGGTTTCACGAGTTGAAGGGTCGAAGGTTTTGCATCAAGGTTCATGAAGTCGCGAAAGGCAAGTAGCGAAGTAGCGAGTGGGTCTATGTCTACACCATTTGGTATCAAAGCCTGATTCTTGTTTGTATATTTCAAGTAGGAAAAGCAAGAAGGAATTTCAGCCATGCCGCTGAGGAGAAGAGACAGGAAAACACCCGATCCGCCAGAGGATAGGGAAATGCCAGAAGGAAGGGGAATGCAGGTGCAGAATCCAGAAGTGGAAAGAGATCTGCATGACATTCACGCCAGAATCGTGGATGTGGAAATAAAACAAAGGCGCATAGTTGATATTGGAGATGTCAGTGAGTCCGAAAGCGAAGATGATGCTGGACATGAAGAAGAAGAAATTGCAGCAGAAGATGCAACAAATGAATGCTTGATTAGAGCTGTTGCAAGAATAAGTGCAAGAGCCAAAATGGACATTCCAGTTTATGAGGGAAACTTGGATGTTGAAGAGCTTCTAGACTGGATTAGAGCTTTGGACACATATTTTGACTATGAAGATGTCGAAGAAGACAAGAAGGTCAAACATGCTGTCATGAGACTTAAAGGACATGCAACATTATGGTGGGATGAACTGCAAGCTGACAGACGCTGCCAAGGTAAGAAGAAAATCAAGAGTTGGGATAGGATGATTGCAAAGATGAAAGTGAAATTCATTCCCAGGTATTATCAAATTTCTCTGTTTCAAAGAATGCAAAATTTGAGACAGAAGCTGATGACAGTGAAGGAGTACACTTAAGAGTTCTACAGGCTGAACATCAGAGTAGGTCATCGTGAAAGTAATGATGAAAAGGTTTCCAGGTATATGAATGGCCTAAAATATGAAATTCAGGATGAGATGAGCATGATGACCATCCGAACGGTGGAAGATGCTTATCAAATGGCTCTAAAGGCGGAAGAGAAGCTGAGCCAAAAACAAGGTCAAAGAGGCTGAGGCAGAAGTCAAGCCAGGGGAAAATCAGTCGTCCAAGATAGAAATTAGAAGCCTAAGGATGAATGGAAGAAACCTCAAATTGAGAGAGGTGGAAGCTCATAGAAAGGGAAATATGCTAGATAGAGAAGGCAGTATGTTGATCAGAGAGGAGAGTATGCTGATAACAACATTTTTCCTCGTACTAGAGGTAGAGGAAGAGGAAGAGGTGGAGTGATAAAATGCTTCACATGTGGAAAGTTCGGACACAAGTCTTATGAATGTCTAGACAAGAAGAAAGAGGAAGGAGAGACTCACATTGCTGACGCAAAAAGGCGAAATGTTGAGGTAGAGGATGTTGAAGGCAGAAGATTGTTGATGATGCGAAAAGTTCTTTTGACACCAGAGAAGGAGGTGGAGAGTTCGGTCCAAAGGAAAAAACTTTTTCGGATTGCTTGCAAGACCAAGGACAGGGTATGCAAGGTCATTGTGGATAGTGGTAGCATGGATAATCTCGTTTCAACAGAGATGGTAGAAAAAATGGAGCTGGAGACGATTGATCATCCAAGCCCATACAGAGTTTCGTGGTTGCAAAAAGGACATCAGGTAAATGTCACTAAGCAATGTTTAGTTGAATTTAATATAGGAGGATATAAAGATGAAATACTCTGTGATGTTATTCCTATGGATGTTTGTCATCTATTGCTGGGTATACCGTGGAAATATGACAAGAATGTGATTCATGATGGGAGAATTAACACATACACCTTAGAGAAAAATGGGAGAACTCACATGCTTTTGCCGATCAAAGATAAAGAAATAAAACTGGAGGTGAGAAACACTGTACTTCTCATGAGTGGGAAGGAACTTCTGACAGAAGTTAAGAAGGAGGAACCACAATTCATTGTGGTCAGGAAGCCCAAGATTGTTTTAACCAGCACAAGGGTAGATTGTTTACTAGAAGAGGTTCAGGAACTGCTGGAAGAGTTCGCTGACATAGTAGTGGATGAACTACCTCATTCGTTGCCACTGATCAGAAGTGTGATTCATCACATTGATCTCATACCTGGAGCTAGTTTACCAAACAAATCACCATACAAATTGACGTTGCAGGAGAATGAAGAGGTCAAAAGACAAGTCCATGATTTGTTGGACAAAGGTTTGGTTAGAGAAAGCTTCAGTTCATGTGTTGTTCCGACAGTACTTAGTCTGAAGAAAGAAGGAGGCTGGAGGATGTGTACTGAATCGAGGACAATCAACAAAATAACCATCAGGTACAGATTTCCATTGCCAAGGATGGATGATCTGATGGATTGCTTGAGTGGGGCCAAATTTTTTTCAAAGATTGATTTGAAAAGTGGTTACCACCAAATTCGTAAGAGGGAAGGTGACGAATGGAAGACAACATTCAAAACCAATGAAGGGTTATACAAATGGCTTGTCATGCCATTTGGTTTAACAAATGCGCCAAGTACTTTCATGAGATTGATGAATGAAGTCCTGAAGGATTTCATCAGAAAATTTGTCATTGTGTATCTGGATGACATACTGATTTTCAGTAAAACAAAGGTAGAGCATCTGAAACATTTGGCTATAGTGATGAAGAGGTTAAACAAAGAGAAGATGTTGATAAACATGAATAAGTCCTCATTCATGAAGACAGAGCTCATTTATTTGGGGTTTGTTATTTCTGCAGATAAGTTGAGGATGGATCCAAATAAGGTGGAGGTGATTAAGAATTGGCCATCACCAAAGAGTATATTTGAGGTGAGAAGTTGTCATGGATTGGCTAGTTTCTATCGAAAATTCATCAGGAACTTAAGTGAAATTAGTGCACCGATGATGGAAACAATGAAGAAGAGACACAAGTCTTTTCATTGGACGGAAGAGGCTGAGAAAAGCTTCAATTTGCTGAAAAGGAAAATTACGAAACAACCAATTTTGGTGTTGCCTGATTTTCAAAAGACATTTAAAGTAAAATGTGATGCAAGTGGATTTGCAATAGGGGCAGTCTTGAGTCAAGAAGACAGGCCGATAGCATATTTCAGCGAGAAGATGAATGAAGCCAAGATAAAATACTCCACATATGATAAGGAATTCTATGTTATTATTCAGGCATTGAAAAAATGGAGACATTACTTAATTCCTAAGGAGTTTGTCTTGTATAGTGATAATCATGCATTGCAATTTGTGACTCGGCAGGAGAAGTTGAATCAAAGACATGTTAAATGGGTTGAATATATGCAAAATTTCACTTTTGTGATTAAACATATTTCTGGAACTGCTAACAAAGTTGTTGATGCTTTGAGCAAGAAATGTTTGCTATTGCAGGAGTTCAGAATCAAAACATTGGGTTTTGATGATCTCAGGGACATGTACAAAGATGATCCCGATTTTAAAGAGGCGTATGAAGCAGCTAAGAATCCAATTCTCAGGGATAGAAGCCAATGGGTAGAATACATGATCCAGGAAGGATTACTATTTAAAGGTAATCAACTTTGTATTCCAAAATGCCCCATGAGGGAGAATTTGCCGAAGGAGAAACATAGTGGAGGATTGGTCAGACATTTTGGTCATGACAAGACGTTTGTAAAGTTGAATGAGTCATATTTTTGGCCAGGAATGCGAGCAGACGTCAAAAGATTCATGGGTAGATGTAGAATTTGTCAACATTCAAAAGGAAAGAGGCAGAATGCAGGTTTTTATCAACCATTACCCATACCTGAGAGGTCGTGGGATGCAGTCAGCATGGACTTCATATTGGGGTTGCCAAGAAAACAAAGAGGGTTTGAATCAATCTTTGTGGTAGTGGATAGATTTTCCAAAATGGAGCATTTCATTCCATGTCAGAAAACCAGTGACACAACTCACATTGCAAACCTGTTTTTGAAAGAAGTCATTCGACTTCACGGCTTACCAAGGAGCATAGTTTCAGATCGAGACACTAAGTTCGTAGGACACTTATGGAGAACCTTATGGAAGAAGCTGGGAACAAACTTTTCATTTAGTTCAACTTATCATCCTCAGACAGATGGGCAGACAGAAGTCATGAACAGAAGTTTGGGAGACTTGCTAGGGAGCTTGGTGACAGAACACCATAGTTAGTGGGACAACATCTTACCACAGGCGGAGTTTGCTTATGACGACTTGCTTAATAGGAGCACAAGACAGAGTCCATTTCAAATTGTCTATGGCATGCAACCAAGAGGAATTTCTGAGATGAGGGATTCATAACAGATTGTGACTAGGAGTGCTAGTGCAGAAGATTTCACAGAGGCGATGAAGGAACTTCACAGCCAGGTGAAGGAACGATTGCAGAGCTCGAACCAAGAATATAGGCGGAGAGTAGATCAACACAGGAGACAAATTCAGTTCGAAGTTGGTGATTTGATCCTTGCACATTTGAGAAAGGAAAGGTTCCTGAGTGGAACATATAATAAACTGAAGATGAAGAAAATTGGACCATGTAAGGTCTTGAAGAAATTTGGGACGAATGCATATGAGATTGAATTACCCGATGGGATTAGAATTTCTCTGATATTCAATGTCTCAGATTTATACCCTTATAAAGCTGAGGAAGCAGAAGTAGGTAGTGAACAGCCAGAGATTCAGTGGACAAAACAAATGCCAGTTCCAGAAAAGCTGCAGATGGAGCACATACTGGACAAAAGATTTGGTAAGAGGACCAGGTGAAAGAAATATTTTGAATACTTGGTCAACTGGAAGGGCCATCCAGTTGAAGATGTCAGCTGGGAGAATGAAGTAGAAATCCAAAAGCATGGACAGACCATGCGCGATCTCATGGACAGGAGCCCATGAAAATTTTCTAGAGAGGGAGTATGATGTAGGAGCATCAGAAGGGCGTGCAAGCATAGTTAGCAGCGAGACAACGCGGAGATAAGAGACAGCTGGAAAAGCACCGAGCACATTTTTTGAAAATGTTTTGGAATATTAATGAAGTCATTATGTGGAAGCATTCTTATATTATTGTAAAAGGACCTTGAGCGATCCGCTCTTGTCCATAGTAGATAGGAGCCTTTATGTGTAATGAATGTAGGTAGATAGAATTTAATGCTTAGATTAGACAGTTTTAGAGTGCAAGAGGGAAACAGGATATAGACACCTTCATTGTATAGAGGAAATATTATTATGTCAATAGAGCATAGGGCATAGAGAAGAGAGTAGAGAACTGTAGTTGAAAACACCTATGTACAAAGATTTGAATTAATAGAAAGATCTTCGATTCAAATTCATGGTGTCATATTTGTTCTCTATGTATACACATTGAATGTTATGCTCATGGATGTTTACTTTCTGTAATACATTTTCTTTATATGTTGTGTATATGATTTCATGCTTTGTGTTTGAAGTCTGAGAGAGAGTAAGGAATGAGTTTCAATTGTTTCTCTTTTTGAGTAAGAGTTCCTGCAAGGAGTGCAGTGAAGTTGTCTGCAAGGAGTGCGTTGACAAGAGTTTAGAGTTTTATCTTTGAAAGCTCAGGAGGGTTAACGTTGTTCTCATTCTTGTAGAAGTGCAAGTTGAGCACAGGAGCTGTGCAAGGAGTGCGTAGGCCGAGTAAAGTCTTAGAGTTTGGGAACCTGAGAAATTGTTGAAGGACTACTGCTGCAGGGAGTGTGCAGAGTCAAAGGACTTCAATTCTTTGAAGTAATTGAAGGATTCACCGTAAGGAGTGCGTGCGAGAGTCTTATGTAAGACTCAGAGTTGGAGAAAGCTCAGGAGGGATAGGGTTATCGTAGTTGTTGAAGAAAAGTATAGAAAGTTGGTGCCTTGAAGTATTGAAAGGAGGCGTAGCAAGTTTGTGTTGCAGGCGGGTAAGTTCTGTGGAGAAATACTTGGTTAAATTCACAGGAATTGTCTAGGAAGAAATGGATGGTCAAAATTCTTTGAGAAGAATTCGCGAAGTCACAAGAGCCATCAGATTTTGTAGAGAAGCAGGTATGTTATGCTAAGCTTTCCTCAAGCGTAAGCTCAGAAGAAATCAGGGTCGTAGGATCCAAGTCAGCCAAGGCCGTTGGATCGCTCACGAAATCTCATTTCGGGGTTTCACGAGTTGAAGGGTCGAAGGTTTTGCATCAAGGTTCATGAAGTCGCGAGAGGCGAGTAGCGAAGTGGCGAGTGGGTCTGCGTCTGCACCAATCTAGGTAGAACATGTGGATAAAGAAAAACTAAATAAACATGTAACAAGAAGGGGGGTAAGAAATTCAAACTTAATTATTAAAGTAAAAAAATTATAATGGAGGATTAAATTTATTAAAAGGGTAAATGGTTGTTTTTATCTACACTTGATAATTTGATTTTTAGTTAAAAAGGAAAAAGGGGGAAACTTAAAAGAAAACGAAGCCTAAAGAAAAGGGGAAACTTAAAGAAAAAGTTGAATGTCTAACTTAGTAAGGAATCCAGCCTTTGGAACTTTCTATTTATGAACTCAACTATGAATTAAGTAAGGGGTAAGTCATTTAAGAATTGTAAGGGAATAATGGGACATTGAGGAGCATTTTTAGGAACTCTTTTAGGTGGGTGAGGAAAACATACAAATTTAATTAATTAACAAAATCGATTTTTTGGTGCAACTAGGGGATCGAGTGACATGTGTATGGGGGAGGTTTTTCAAAATTAATTAAATGAAAAATGAATCTAATGAGGATTTTGGGAAACTAATGACTAAGAAAACTATATAAAAAGGATGGTGGAGGAGGAGTGTGGATCATCATTTGGCTTGCGTAACATTACGCTACTGAAATTTCATCTTGACTGAACTTTCTCTTGTGGGAGTTGGGATACCCAGCTCGGGTAATGAGTGGTAGTTCGACCTTGCGAGGTGAGTTGGGTGCTAGCCTTTTCTGGTATTGTGTGCGTCGACCCTTTGCGGCTTAGGGGGCTCAGGGGGAAGAAGAGTATCCCTAGCATTGGCTGGGAGGTACCGGTGAGGTCACATCGGTTGGAAAGCAAGAGCTGGATGAAGTGCACACGGGACAACAACTTCAGAGCATTCCCATTTGGATACGGTATGCATGTGTATATTTGTATTGAATGGTAGTTAAACGATGTTTCTGCACCTTCAGTTAAGGTAATTCTACTATGTTAAGGTTTATGTTTTATTCAACGTAACACTATCCAGATATTTCATTTTTATCTTTCAATGAATTTGTCTTGATGAGCCTAGCATTTTATGATCAGAGAATTCAAAGTCATCCCAGTCTTATGCTCACTTTATTTTTGATTTGATTTCCCATGGTGAACCCAAACTCTGAATGCAATGACTTCTTTGTGTTTTGTTTTTATTGATTTAATACGAAGAAAAATTGTGTTTTCATCTTCTGTTCCTTTATCCTTTAAGTTATTAGTCCATGCCTAAGCAGTCAGCCAAGAGACAAATCGACTGTCTTTCACTACGGTGTTAAATATTTAGATTCAAATGCCTTGCTTTCCCATGCATGGGTAATAAGTGAAGGATAAATTATCTTCCCAACAAATTCCTTATTGTGTACAGTGAAAACACTTCCCTATTGTTCTATGATTCTGGTTGCTTTATTCAGCCAATTTCGTTGTGATTTTTGCCCAACTATCTATCCCTTACCTTCCTCTACGTTTTTGCATAGAAGTTGCTCAGTGATTTTGTTTACAACTAAACCAACAACCTTACCCCTGCTCTTCCCTCAACGAATTCTGACTCTCTGTGTTTAAAGGAATTTAATCTTGTTGGACATAATTTTGTTTTCCTTGTTCCTCTCTTGGCGAGATCCCTTCATTGGAGTGGTAAAATATTGGTCGTGTTATTTTTTCTTGGTGAATTTCTTCATAGAAATTATCTTTGCATTTTTCTTTTATGAATAATCTCTGATCTTTGCGTTGTTTTTCTTTATGAATAGTCTCTGCGTCCTTCCCAAAAATTAACTCTTCGATTTCCTTTTAATAGACAACGATATCATTATTAGATAGAGATATATTTGTTAGACAACGATATCAATGCTAGACAACCATTTATTAATAGATAGTGATACATTTGTTAGACATTGATATTAATGCTAGACAACCATTTATTGATGGACAATGATAATATTGTTAGACAGTGATATCATTGATAAAAAATGATTTATTAACTAATGAAATTTTAGCATGGTATCCCTACGTACTGCTAACTTAATCTAATCTGGATTCTTTTTCTTTTTCTTTTTAAATGGGCAAGATAAGGATTTTTTGATTGTTGATTTCTTATTAATAGATAGCATATTGTTAACAAATAGCGATATATTTGTTAGACAACGATATATGCTTGATAGCCACCATAATTTGTGGGTGTGCCAGTTTAAATTCAGTTATATATATGAATAATTGAATTGTAAATTTTTTCAATTCAGTTATATATAATAATAATTGAATTTAACATTGAATCGAATCAAATTATTGTATAATTTTTTTTTGTTTATGAGAAAAAATAACTCTTTTAACACACATATTTGATTAATTAGTGTATATAAATGATGATATCCATTGATTGATTGGGACGTAGATTAAATATGGTTGAAATATTTTTCTTTTTAAATAGCGAAATATTATGTTTAATATTAGGAAATATGAATGAACGAGTTCAAATACAGACACAGAAAGGTGTTATTTTAAAGTATGGAAAGTATGAAAGCTTCAAGTAAAAAATTTTTAGTATTCCTATCTCTTAACTAGAGATATTTGCAATAGCATATGCTCCTATACATTTTACCTAATGGGTAACTATTATATATAATAAACTATGTGGACTTATTCCATAATATTTGATCATACAAGATCAGGTTTAGTATTTCATAGCAATGGAATTTTTAGGTAAAAATAAAATTGGATGTGTAGAGTGTCCGAGACATAGGATATCTAAAAAAAGTATATATTTGAATTTGAAGTCATTGGATCTAAGTGGTAGCTTACATTAAGTGTCAATTCTCTTCATATTCATCAATTGAAACAACAGGTTCCCCTTTACCAATGTCCACAGGTTTTTCTGGTTGTTCCATTGAATTTTGAGGAACATCCTTTCTGTATATCTGACATAACCCCATATTGGTCTTCTTATGCACATGGAAAGTAAAATTCATCCAACAAAATTACGAAAACAACAACTGCTTAATTTAACCAATAAAACCTTTTATTAAGTAGTATTTATCAATGTTTATTAAATAGTGTGTTAGAAAAACGTTTTTTAGTATTTATTTTTAATTAGTGTTTGATAGATTAGGGTTAAAACTAAACAATAAGAATGACATTGTGCCTAGAGAAATCTTCCGAGCACCTCTTGAGGGTCTGTGACACCACCACATTTCTTGCTTGACTGCTTGGAAACACCAAGGTTACTTCGTCAGAATTATGTCTCTTCACCTACAACATACCCATACTCTATTCTAGGCTACCAACAAGTCACTCTTATTCTAAATATGACAAACCACTTATTAAAAGTGGTTATTCAAATTATTTTTCTTTTACAGTGTTGGAGACTTCCTTGAAAAAAATTGTCTCATAAGAAAACAAGAAATCCTTTGGTTGGTTGCGCAATTTAAATATTGAATGATGTCACCTTGTGTCTTGTTGACTTGTCGATTGGGTGCTTGGGTATAGTATTCATGTATTTTGATAGTTAATTTGGTCTCCTAGCATGTTGTATTTTTCTTGGGTTATTGATCTAGATATGTTATGTTGTGCCTTGGTTACTGTCACGCCTATCGCTTTGTGATGGTATGATTCCTAATGAGGGGATCATTGTGCATCATGGTTGATATAAGCGAATGATAACCTAGCCAGAGTCATGTGCTTCCCGATGTGGGCGTAATGTTTGTTGTAATTGATGTTGGTACTTGTGTTGTAATGCTTGTTGTTCTTGTTCCTCGCTCGCCATGAAGGTTCAAGTTACCTATGTCACTTGATGTTGGTTGCGTCTGGTTGATCTTGATGTTGTCCCATAGCTTAGTCTTTTTATTTTGTCTAATTGATTTCAGAGTGTTTCACCCAGTCGCATGATGTGATAGTATGCTAGGTCAGTATGTTGTCTGTTGCCTGACTGGCTTGCGTGGTGTTCGTCATCAAGTTTTGTTGATTATTTTTTGTTGTTGTTGCCTTCCTGCTTAAAAATAAATTGCTTTTTCTTTGTGTCGAATGTAGTCATAACAACCAAGGGTATTTACACTTACAGTTACCAGATCCTCATAAGTTGTTACCAAAATTCATGTAATGTGCCATTTGATATTTTTCCATGGTCTAGAATATATGGTTCTCTACTTCAATTTTCTCTACTATGTGCAACCTCTAACAATAAAAATAAAGAGGGTCTAGTTTCAAAATTTCTTCCCTATTCCTATAGCCAAGAGAAATAACTTCGAATCATATTCCTATAGTAGGTGATCATCTGCAAAAATTGGTCTCACATACAGTCTGAGCTCTTTCAATTGGTCTTCAACAAATTTCTTTCTAGACCATGAAACCAAAGTTTAAGTTTGTCAACAGAGTTAAATTGGATGGGAAACAAGTTGGAGGTAGTAGAGAAGTTTATGCATCATTGAGGGAGGAATGCCACCGTGCAAATGATTTTTCCTCCATGTAATTTTTGGTGTTTCATTAATAAAGAAGCATCAACAAACTTGTTTCATCATTTACAGTCAACATCAACTTTGATAATTTTCAACACACAAAACTTGAATCTTCTTTGATATAATTCTAGCATCCATCATTCTCACGTTATATTTCTCTCTTCTATGATTCCAAATTCAACATACTCTTTTCAACCCAAGTATCCAAAAATCCAATGCTCATCATCATGGCAGTAGAGAGGTAAATTGGGTAAGAAATTTCAATTTCTAAGTATTCATCTAACTTGGGAAATTATGCACATGAAACTCTTGGATATCTTCCATATTCCCCCATCCATTCATTCATCCATACCTTACATCCTTATCCTTCCATATTTCATTATCCATTTCCACATGGCATCGATAACTTTGTAGAGACTATACACATCTTCCATTTAAGTCTCGCATCACACAAATGTGTGTTCGACGACATGGGGAATGCTCCTTGTGATTAATTTGATGAGCATTATTCCAATATCCTTATCTCATAACTGAAATAAAGGAAAACCCCATTACTGCAATTTGATATAATTAGAATGCAGGTCCTTATGTCTTGTTCATATTTACCTTTCCAAAAGAAAAATAATAAAAAGAAGGAAAGAAGCATCATATCATGAAAGGGATTGAATATTACAAGTACACCTCATAATCCAGATATTATTCATCTATTCATAGCCTTATTGCATGAGGACATGGAATGACTTGAGTGTGGTGGAGATGTTGAGCCTTGGTTTTCATAAGTTTTCAATAGCCATTTAGCATATTATTACCTCATTTATCTATTTCCTTCACTCATTTAGTATTCCCATTCCCATATATTACCACATCTTATTCATTTTCACTTCATGTGAGCTTCATGAGACATGTGAAAATTAATATTGTTGATTTTGCATGTTTTGGTGGTTACCTTGAATGGATATTGTGGTTTCTTAACTTGCTTCTAAAATTTGTAGTAGATTTAGGCACTTTCCAAAATTATGGTAGTGCCCTTGCTACCACATTTCCTATTATGGAAATTTTTCAGAGAGAGTTTTTCCATGTCATTTTCAAGCAGGTAGAGATGACTATGAAAATTCCAATACATGGGTTTTGTTCATAATATAGCCATTTTGGTGATGCACATGTCAATTTCTTAGAATGTGCACGACAAGGTATTTATGGGCATATCTTCAAACAATTTTTTATAATTATTTCTTGTAGCAACGTGTCATCTTCAAAAATATAGTAGTGCCTTGATGATTTGGATGGTTTTGCCTCTCGAGGATGAATTTGGGAACATAGGTTTTGTGGAGAATTATGTTGTTATGCCTTTGTATTCTTCAAATGATCCAAACAACCTCCATTGTATTAATTAAACCAAATCCAAGGTATGATGATTGTGAGATCTAAGCTTTAGGGGATTGGTCTCATCTTGTTTAACCTCTTTCCTCTTATGAAATATCAGTTGTGTGTATAAATATAAGGGGATATCATTTATAGGAAAAAACACAGAGTTAGAATAAAATTCCTTGGGCATCTTTGGGAAAAGGATAGTGTTGTAAAGAGGATTGTTCCTATCTAAAACACATTTTTGATGATAATCTAATTTTTTTTCTATTGAACATTGTGAGTTAGTGTTTTGGTTCTTCCGCAATGTATGCTCATCCAGGAGGCCCCCCTGACCTGAGTATGTGTTGCACACTAGTTAGTTTATTTTTCTATTGATTATGTCATTTTATAGGTTAGTTTATTTTATGTTTGTTGCATTTCCTTTCAATTGCTTTCTATTAATTTATTTACTATTTATTCCTTTATGCTCTTTAATTTTTGTTTATCTGTGTTAATAATCATGTGTGAGTATGGTACCAAAGATCTTAAACATTGTTAACCCAGGGATCTTGAGAAAAATGCAAATTTATACGACTTGAACTTACAACCATAAGATTCTTTGGATTTATTTTTTTATCACAAGATTTGTTAGATTTTGTTTTATGCTTGGTAAAGTTGTGGGAGTTGTTTGAATTATTGAGTCAAATAAATTATTGTAGCCACCATATTTAAACTTGACTCTTATAAATGATTTACTAAGCAATTTCCTCTTAATTTAGTAGAAAGTTTAGCATAGTTAGCTTCCTGATCCTGCATATATTTTGTTGGCATATGACAAGTTTGTGATCTCCTAGATTGATATTTTAATGTTCATCAATTTAAGAAATTAAATTGACCAAAAAAATCTTTCCCATAGACCTATTGATTGAATCGTTGTAAGAAAAATCCTCCAAGACCAAGACCAATTCCCACTATCTTGGTTTTTCTCCACTCAAACTCCTCAACAAATTCCCAAGACTTTGGTTAACCACTTCAATATGTCCATCCATTTGTGGATGATATGAAGAAATGTACAACAAATTGGAACCCATATTCTTCCAAAGTATCCTTAAAAAATGTCCAAGAATATCGTATCTCTTTTAGATGTGATACGTCTTGGTAGTCCATGTAACCTCACAAACTATTGGAAAAACAAAACAACCAATTTAGTAACATCATTGGTTTTCTTATATTGTATGAAATGTACCATTTTTGAAAACTTATACACTACCACCATCGTGCAATCATAACCTCTCTCTGTTTTAGGCAATCCAAAAATTAATTCCATACTTATATATTCCCATGGC
>JASDQU010310269.1:120832-133980 GCA_032191745.1 Picea mariana
ACGACATCAAGCCTTAGGTTGTAAGTTTCTCTTTCATTTAATGCAATACAATAATATGTCCCTTTCCCATAATGATGATGTCATCTTATTACATGATTCCTTGATCACATATATAGACTAGGTATTGAATACATTAATTTGCATTTGCTGTGATTGGTTTGTGTTGTTGTGATTGGAACGACGCAAGAGCATCGGAGCAGAGCAAGGAACAACAGATATTAAAGGAGAGCGTTCATAAGGTATGTTTTCCATCCATTTCTCTTAATTCATTTCAATAGTCTAGATCTAGGGGAAGGGTAGTTTTCTGTCACGTTTTGTATCTGGGGAGATTGGTCTGTGTCCGCACTCACGAATTTATCCATAAACAGCGACCACATCATGATTTATCAAAGCGCTAAAAGATAGACTTACTTTGCCTCACTTTCCACAAGTTATTTGATCTCTACCATTGTCTCTTTTCTTTGGTTTTCATTTGACTCCATGCCCAATGGACCATTTCCCTAGTTTAACACCCAAACTCCAAAAATCCAAGACCATCATTTACCCATAAATCTTCCCACCTTTTTCACTCTACTTACATTCCTATTGTGACATTGTTCGAGAGATCCCTCTCAAGTTGGAAGGGGCAGCCCCCAATCCAAAGTGGTTCGAAGTTGCCTCGGGATTGATTTGCTGCAGCCCATTTCAGTTTCGAGTGTCAACAGCCCCTTTGCGGCTCAGGAGGCTCAGGGGGAAGAAGAGTATCCCTAGCATTGGCTAGGAGGTATCGGTGAGGTCACATTGGTTGGAAAGAAAGAGCTAGATGGAGCGCACATGGGACAACAACTTCAAAGCATTCCCATTTGGATACGGTATGCATGTTTATATTTGTATTGAATGGTAGTTAAATGATGTTTCTGCACCTTCTTTTAAGGTAATTCTACTGTGTTAAGGTTTATGTTTTATTTAGCATAACACTATCCAGAGATTTCATTTTTATATTTCAACAAATTTGTCTTGATGAGCCTAGCGTTTTATGATCAGAGAATTCAAAGTCATCCCAATCTTATGCTCACTTTATTTTTTCTTTGATTTCCCATGGTGAACCCAAACTCTGAATGCAATGACTTCTCTACATTTTGTTTTTATTGATTTAATACGAAGAAAAATTGTGTTTTCATCTTCTGTTCCTTTATCCTTTAAGTTATTAGTCCATGCCTGAGTAGTCGGCTAGGAGACAAATCAACTGTCTTTCACTCCAGTGTTAAATATTTAGATTCAAATGCCCTACTTTCCCATGCATGGATAATAAGTGAAGGATAAATTATCTTCCCAACAAATTCCTTATTGTGTACAGGGAAAACACTTCCCTATTGCTCTATGATTCTAGTTGCTTTATTCAGCCAATTTCGTTGTGATTTTCACCCAACTATCTATCCCTTACCTTCCTCTACGTTTTTGCATAGAAGTTTCTCAGTGATTTTGTTTACAACTAAACCAACAACCTTACCCCTGGTCTTCCCTCGATGAATTCTGACTCTCTGCGTTTAAAGGAATTTAATCTTGTTGGACATAATTTTTTTTTCCTTGTTCCTCTCTTGGTGAGATCCCTTTGTTGGAGTGGTAAAATATTGGTCGTGTTTTTTTTTCTTGGTGAATTCCTTCACAGAAATTATCTCTGCATTTTTCTTTTATGAATAATCTCTGATCTTTGCATTGTTTTTCTTTATGAATAGTCTTTGAGTCCTTCCTAGAAATTAACTCTTCGATTTCATTTTAATAGACAATGATATCATTGTTAGATAGCGATATATTTGTTAGACAACGATATCAATGCTAGACAACCATTTATTAATAGACAGTGATACATTTGTTAGACATCGATATCAATGCTAGACAACCATTTATTAATGGACAATGATAATATTGTTAGACAGTGATATCATTGATAAACAACGATTTATTAACAAATGAAATTTTAGCATGGTATCCCTACGTACTGCTAACTTAATCTAATCTGGATTATTTTTCTTTTTCTTTTTAAATGGGCAAGATAAGGATTTGTTGATTGTTGATTTCTTATTAATCGATAGAATATTGTTAACAAATAGCGATATATTTGTTAGACAATGATATACGCTTGTTAGCCACCATAATTTGTGGTTGTGCCAGTTTAAATTCAGTTATATATATGAATAATTGAATTGTAAATTTTTTCAATTCAATTATACATAATAATAATTGAATTTAACATTGAATTGAATCAAATTATTGTATAAGATTTTTTTTGTTTATGTGAAAAAAGAACTCTTTTAACACACATATTTGATTAATTAGTGTATATACAGGATGATATCCATTGATTGATTGGGACATAGATTAAATATGGTTGAAATACTTTTCTTTTTAAATAGCAAAATATTATGTTTAATATTAGGAAATATGAATGAACGAGTTTAAATACAAACACAGAAAGGTGCTGTTTTAAAGTATGGAAAGTATGAAAGCTTCAAGTAAACAATTTGTAGTCTTCCTATCTCTTAACTAGAGATATTTGCAATAGCATATGCTCCTATACATTTTACCTAATGGACAACTATTATATATAATAAACTACGTGGACTTATGCCATAATATTTGATCATACAAGATCAGGTTTAGTATTTCATAGCAATGGAATTTTTAGGTAAAAATAAAATTGGATGTGTAGAGTGTTCGAGACACATGATATCTAAAACAAGTATATATTTGAATTTGAAGTCATTGGATCTGAGTGGTAGCTTACATTAAGGGTCAATTCTCTTCATATTCATCAATTGAAACAACAGGTTCCCCTTTACCAATGTCCACAGGTTTTTCTGGTTGTTCCATTGAATTTTGAGGAACATCCTTTCTGTATATCTGACATAACCCCATATCGGTCTTCTTATGCACATGGAAAGTCAAATTCATCCAACAAAATTACGAAAACAACAACTCCTTAATTTAACCAATAAAACCTTTTATTAAGTAGTATTTATCAATGTTTATTAAATAGTGTGTTAGAAAAACGTTTTTTAGTATTTATTTTTAATTAGTGTTTGATAGATTAGGGTTAAAATTAAATAAGAAGAATGACATTGTGCCTAGAGAAATCTTTTGAGCACCTCTTGAGGGTCTGTGACACCACCACATTTCTTGCTCGACTTCTTGGAAACACCAAGGTTACTTCGTCAGAATTATGTCTCTTCACCTACAACATACCCATACTCTATTCTAGGCTACCAACGAGTCACTCTTATTCTAAATATGACAAACCACTTATTAAAAGTGGTTATTCAAATTATTTTTCTTTTACAGTGTGGGAGACTTCCTTGAAAAAAAGTGTCTCATAAGAAAACAAGAAATCCTTTGGTTGGTTGCGCAATTTAAATATTGAATGATGTCACCTTGCGTCTTGTTGACTTGTCAATTGGGTGCTTGGGTATAGTCTTCATGTATTTTGACAGTTAATTCTGTCTCCTAGTGTGTTGGATTTTTCTTGGGTTATTGATCTAGATATGTTATGTTGCGCCTTGGTTACTGTCACACCTACCGCTTTGTGATGGCATGTTTCCTGATGAGGGGATCATTGTGCATCATGGTTGATATAAGAGAATGATAACCTAGCCAAAGTCATGTGCTTCCCGATGTGGGCGTAATGTTCGTTGTAATTGATGTTGGTACTTGTGTTGTAACTCTTGTTGTTCTTGTTCCTCGCTCGCCATGAAGGTTCAAGTTACCTATGGCACTTAATGCTGGTTGCTTCTGGTTGATCTTGATGTTGTCCCATAGCTTAGTCGTTTTATTTTTTCTAATTGATTTTCATGTGTTTCACCCAGTCACACGATGTGCTAGTATGCTAGGTCGGTATGTTGTCTGTTGCCTGACTGGCTTGTGTGGTGTTCGTCGTCAAGTTGTGTTGACTATTTTTTGTCATTGTTGCCTTCTTGCTTAAAAAATAAATTTATTTTTCTTTGTGTCGCATGTAGTCATAACAACCAAGGGTATTTACACTTACAGTTACCAGATCCTCATAAGTTGTTACCAAAATTCATGTAATGTGCCATTTGATATTTTTCCATGGTCTGGAATATATGGTTCTCTACTTCAATTTTCTCTACTATGTGCAACCTCTAACAATAAAAATACAGAGGGTCTAGTTTCAAAATTTCTTCCCTATTCCTGTAGCCAAGAGAAAGAACTTCAAATCATATTCCTATAGTAGGTGATCATCTTCAAATGTTGGTCTCACATATAGTCTGAGCTCTTTCAATTGGTCTTCAACAAATTTCTTTCTAGACCATGCAACCAAAGTTTAAGTTTGTCAATAGAGTTAAATTGGATGGGAAACAAGTTGGAGGTAGTAGAGAAGATTATGCATCATTGAGGGAGGAATGCCATCGTGCAAAGGATTTTTCCTCCATGTAATTTTTTGTGTTTCATTAATAAAGAAGCATCAAAAAACTTGTTTCATCATTTACAGTCAACATCAACTTTGATAATTTTCAACACACAAAACTTGAATCTTCTTTGATATAATTCTAGCATCCATCATTCTCACGTTATATTTCTCTCTTCTATGATTCCAACTTCAACATACTCTTTTCAACCCAAGTATCCAAAAATCCAATGCTCATCATCATGGCAGTAGAGAGGTAAATTGGGTAAGCAATTTCAATTTCTAAGTATTCATCTAACTTGGGAAATTATGCACATGAAACTCTTGGATATCTTCCATATTCCCCCATCCATTCATTCATCCATACCTTACATCCTTATCCTTCCATATTTCATTATCCATTTCCACGTGGCATCGATAACTTTGTAGAGACTAAGTATAAAACATACACATTTTCCATTTAAGTCTCGCATCACACAAATGTGTGTTCGACGACATGGGGAATGCTCCTTGTGATTAATTTGATGAGCATTATTCCAATATCCTTATCTCATAACTGAAATAAAGGAAAACCCCATTACTACAATTTGATATAATTAGAATGCAGGTCCTTATGTCTTGTTCATATTTACCTTTCCAAAAGAAAAATAATAAAAATAAGGAAAGAAGCATCATATCATGAAAGGGATTGAATATTACAAGTACACCTCATAATACAGATATTATTCATCTATTCATAGCCTTATTGCATGAGGACATGCAATGACTTGAGTGTGGTGGAGATGTTAAGCCTTGGTTTTCATAAGTTTTCAATAGCCATTTAGCATATTATTACCTCATTTATCTATTTCCTTCACTCATTTAGCATTCCCATTCCCATATATTACCACATCTTATTCGTTTTCACTTCATGTGAGATTCATGAGACATGTGAAAATTAATATTGTTGATTTTGCATGTTTTGGTGGTTACTTTGAATGGATATTGTGGTTTCTTAACTTGATTCTAAAATTTGTAGTAGATTTAGGCACTTTCCAAAATTATGGTAGTGCCCTTGCTACCACATTTCCTATTATGGAAATTTTTCAGAGAGATTTTTCCCATGTCATTTGCAAGCAGGTAGAGATGAATATGAAAATTCCAATACATGGGTTTTGTTCATAATATAGCCATTTTGGTGATGCACATGTCAATTTCTCAGAATGTGCATGACAAGGTATTTATGGGCATATCTTCAAACAATTTTTTATAATAATTTCTTGTAGTAGCGTGTCATCTTCAAAAATATGGTAGTTCCTTGATGATTTGGATGGTTTTGCCTCTCGAGGATGAATTTGGGAACATAGGTTTTGTGGATAATTATGTTGTTATGCCTTTGTATTCTTCAAATGATCCAAACAACCTCCATTGTATTAATTAAACCAAATCCAAGGTATGATGATTGTGAGATCCAAGCTTTAGTGGATTGGTCTCATCTTGTTTAACCTCTTTCCTCTTATGAAATATCAGTTGTGTGTATAAATATAAGGGGATATCATTTATAGGAAAAAATGCAGAGTTAGAATAAAATTCCTTGGGCATCATTGGGAAAAGGATAGTGTTGTAAAGAGGATTGTTCCTATCTAAAACACATTTCTGATGATAATCTAAAGTTTTTTTCTATTGAACATTGTGAGTTAGTGTTTTTCTTCTTCCATAATGTATGCTCATCCAGGAGGCCCCCCTGACCTGAGTATGTGTTGCACGCTAATTAGTTTATTTTTCTATTGATTATGTCATTTTATAGGTTAGTTTATTTCATGTTTGTTGTGTTTCCTTTCAATTGCTTTCTATTAATTTATTTACTATTTATTCCTTTATGCTCTTTAATTTTTGTTTATGTGTGTTAATAATCGTGTGTGAGTATGGTACCAGAGATCTTAAACATTGTTAACCCAGGGATCTTGAGAAAAATGCAAATTTATACGACTTGAACTTACAACCATAAGATTCTTTGGATTTATTTTTTTATCACAAGATTTGTTAGACTTGGTTTTATGCTTGGTAAAGTTGTGGGAGTTGTTTGAATTATTGAGTCAAATAAATTATTGTAGCCACCATATTTAAACTCGACTCTTATAAATGATTTACTAAGCAATTTCCTCTTAATTTAGTAGAAAGTTTAGCATAGTTAGCTTCCTCATCCTACATATATTTTGTTGGCATATGACAAGTTTGTGATCTCCTAGATTGATATTTTAATGTTCATCAATTTAAGAAATTAAATTGACTAAAAACTCTTTCCCATAGACCTATTGATTGATTCATTGTAAGAAAAATCCTCCAAGACCAAGACCAATTCCCACTATCTTGGTTTTTCTCCACTCAAACTCCTCAACAAATTCCTAAGACTTTGGTTAACCACTTCAATATGTCCATCCATTTGTGGATGATATGAAGAAATGTACAACAAATTGGAACCCATATTCTTCCAAAGTATCCTCCAAAAATGTCCAAGAATATCGTATCTCTTTCAGAAGTGATACGTCTTGGTAGTCCATGTAGCCTCACAAACTATTGGAAAAACAAAACAACCAATTTAGTAACATCATTGGTTTTCTTATATTGTATGAAATGTACCATTTTTGAAAACTTATACACTACCACCATCGTGCAATCATAACCTCTCTSTGTTTWAGGCAATCCAAAAATTAATTCCATACTTATATATTCCCATGGCCTCTTAGRYACCGAAAATCGTGTATATAACCCTACGTTTTGGCTCTTTCCCTTTTCTAGCTAGCAAATTATACAACATTGAAAAAACTTATGAACATCCGTGTTGATTCTCAACCAAAAGTATCTTTCCTTCACTAATGTTGTGGTCTTATCAATGCCAAAATGTCCATGCAAACCTCCGTTATGTAGCTCTCTAACAATATTTAGTTGCAATGAGCTCCCTGGAATTCGAAAAATTTGATTCTTAACCAAGAATCCTTCTTGGATGTGAAAAGACAAACACATTCTTCTATCGATGCTCCAAGGAATTTTTCATGTTTTCCAGGCCTCTGTAAAATCTTTTTCCTCTACATATAACTCATTCATACATTTCAAGATAAAAACTTCGACTCGAAAAGTGTTTAGCTGTATTATTCTTTGACTGAACACATATGCAACCTTATTCGACTTTCTAGACCTATGCTTCAAAAAAATGAGTAGCTTTGCAAAAATTCTACCCATTTGGAATTCTTTTAATTTAACTTACCTTGATTATTGACGTACCACAATGCCTTATGATTAGTAAATAAGAAAAACTCCTTCGGTAGAAAATAATGTCTCCATTTCTTCAAGTCTTGTACAATAGATTAGAAATCTTGATCATAAACAAATAAATTATTCTTAGGATCATTTAATTTCTTCCTGAAGAATGCAATTGACCTTCCCTCTTGGCTCAAAAATTCTCCAATCATTGAACCACTTACATCACAATCCATTTGAAATATTTTAATGAAATATGGAAGCGACAAATATGGCTGTTCGGTTACCTTTTTCTTCAACTCTTCAAAAGACTTCATGGATTTTTTTTTCACTTGAAAATCCCTTTCTTCATACATTCGATAGGTGGTGCACAAATCTCGCTGAAATTTCGGATAAATTTCATGTAGAAGCTTGCCAACCCATGGAAGCTTCTCACATCAAAGGTACACTTAGGTGTTGGCCAATCCAAAATATCTGTTACCTTTTTAGGATCCATCTTCAATCCTTCATTAGAGACAAAAAATCCCAATTATACTAAATCCTCCTTCAAAAACATACATTTCTTCAAATTTATTAGCAATTTCTCTTCCCTCAACCATTGCAATACATTTATCACATGCTCCATGTGTTCTTCTTTGGTTTTAATAAAAAATAGAATGTCATCTAGGTACACGACAACAAATTTTCCCAAAAATGGTTTCAATACTTCATTCATAAGTCTCACGAATGTGATAGGGGTATTGGTTAATCCAAACTGCGTGACTAGCCACTCAAAAAATCCATCCTTTGTCTTAAATATTGTCTTCCACTCATCACCTTCCCTTATCTAAATCTGATGCTATCCACTATTAAAATCAATTTTTGAAAATTTCTCAAATAATCCATAAGTTCATCCATCCTTGGTACGAGAAACTTATACTTAATATTAATCCTATCAATATCTTGTGAATAAAAACACATTCTCCATTCACCCCATATCTTGGTTGTCAATATTTTAGGTACAATAGAAGGACTCTTTCGTATCAATCCTCTATCAAGCAACTCTTGTGCTTGTTTATTCACTTCCTCACTCTTTGTTTGAGTCATCCAATAAGGATATTTATTAGGTAAACTTGACCCTAGTATCAAGTCAATTTGATGTGATATAATCCTCAAGGGAGGTAAACCTACTCATACATCATCCATAATGATCTCTTTAAATTCCTTCAACAAAGGTTGAATTTTTGGTGGTATAAGATTCATTTTATCCATCTCTTGGACTTTTTTCGGCATCAAGGCTAAACACAAAAGAGGCTTTTTCTGTTCTTTCAAAAATTCCTTAGTTGAACACAACATGACTCAACTATTACTACTTCCCACATATTTTCTACTACTATCTCCTTTTGTTGTCCTTGCATTTTCCATCATTAGTTACAATATGTATCATTTTCCAGCCTTTGTGAATTCATAAGTATTCTCTCTACCATCCTGGAAAACTTTCCTATAAAAAAACTAGGGTATTTCGAGTAGTGCATGGAATGCATCCATTTCTACCATATCGCACAAGACTTGCTCAATGAAATTGGCAATCTGAAAGTTTAACAAGCACTTTTCTTTCACAGTCACTTACTCTCTTTTTTGTAATCATGGAACTGAGTATGGATTGGGATGTGGATTACCTTTTAATGTTAATTTATTCATGAATTCCATGGACACTAATTTTTATGTGCTTCCACCCTCTATGACCAAATTGCAACACTTGCCTTGAACTTTACATTTAGTCTTAAAAACTTTCTTCTTTTGCTCGAGATCTTCGGTTTTCTTCTTTTCGAGTTTATGTAACATTCTCCATAACATTAATTTCTCACCTTTATCATATTGAAGTACCATCACATTTTCACCAAAATTCACTACCTCATCTTCCTACATGACCTATGCTCGGGCTTCATTTATTTTTCCTGTATTATTCTTTTTCTGACATTGATATGTCTTGTGTCCCTCTACTCCACATCTATAGCAAGTAATAATATACTTATCTTTTACTCTTATGAATCCTCTTCCTCTTATAGTGTCATTACCTCCTCTATTACTTTGTCTATTGATGGATTCATCCTTCTTTTCATTACCTCGAGCAATACTTATTCTTCCCCTACCTCTAGATCATTTGGATTTGAATTTTTTTTGCAATTTTTTGTCAAAATTTTCATCCACCTTCAAAGCAACTTGATATGCTTCATCTACATTATAAAATAAATGTATACTCATCTCATCCTGAATCTGATATTTTAACCCATTCACATACCTTGCCACACTTTGATATTCCCTCTCTTTTATCCATGATCTGAATGACAGTTTGAATAATTCCTCAACAAACTCATGGAAAAAATTATCTTTTTTCCTTAAGTTCTACACCTTCTTACACAAATGTTATTGGTAATCGACGAGTAGGAATTTATCCTTGGATTTTTTTCACCATCTTCCTCTAGGTTTTGATCTTCTCATGTCGATTTTCTACCCTATACTTTTGTAGCAAATCCCACCAAAGTGAAACATGACCCTTTAGCTTTGTCATGGTGAATCGAACTCAATTGGGGTTTGAAACATTCTTTTACTCAAAGTACCTTTCAAGATTCCCTATCGAATCATTGAGAGTCTCCACTTTCAAACTACCATCATAGCATGCAACTTCTACCCTTGCACTACCTTTGTCCTTTAGAAAAGATATCAAATGTATTGTTGGGTCTCCTTCCTCAACATTTTTCTCTTCTTCGATCTCATCTTCCGACTCTATATCTATTTCAACATCTCCAAGCCTTCTATTTTCCACTTCTTCTATCTTCCTTTACAATTCCTCAAATAATTGATTCCTTGCACTTCCTTGTGCTACTCCTACTCTACCTAGCAGAATCCTTACAATTTTCCTCATAGCCCTCACTCAAAATAACATTCACATGCATTACTTATGGGAAATGTTTCTCACAACTTTGAAGCTAAATCTGCTTTGATACCACTTGATGAAGCAACCCTCAATCATGTACTCAACCAACTACAAAACCAGGTTTCTTCCCACATAGTGCATAACTACTAACATACTAGCCTTAACAAAAATTAATAGTTCACTAATACCATGCGGAATTGATAGTCATAGAAAAATGAAACAAAAGACAACACCATTTAAATAGGGACTGAATATTCTTTATTATAGACAAAATTTATCTCTTACAATCTCATTACATCACTAGATAAGTTGGTATGGTTCTCATTCTTTATTCAATGAACTAAGTGTCTTACTCCGCTCCACATTGTTAAACAAAAATAGGCATCCCTTCCTCTTCACTATTTCTCCTACAGATGTACCTTCTCTACCCCCTCTTTTATGTCTCATGAACTGAACTAAAGGGGAAAAAACCCTCTCTTTTTTTCT
The DNA here is from genome assembly GCA_032191745.1 of Picea mariana. Taxonomy (NCBI): domain Eukaryota; kingdom Viridiplantae; phylum Streptophyta; class Pinopsida; order Pinales; family Pinaceae; genus Picea; species Picea mariana. Next base: position 131,872 of record JASDQU010310269.1, read on the forward strand.
CCTTTCTTTTCTATGGTCTCCTGGAATTCAGACAGTCTTGATAGTTCCACTTCTCAACCATTTTCCCCCATGTGAATTTTAACTTCTTAACCATCTTTCCAAAAATGCATTGGGAACTAGACAACTATGACAATTAACTTCTTCAAACCGTTTTCAAGCGACTAGTCTTCCATCATGCAACTGGAACACCAATTTTCACAAAATTCACACTAACATATGGAGTGATGGCTCATCACTTGCCATGAATTATGTATATGACACATGAATTTACAAAGCACATAACTCATAGCATTGGGAGTAATAGCATGGTGTAACCACAGCATTGTAACTGGAGTTATAACACAGTTGGAGTTGCAACACTTACAACACAACAAGAGTTGCAGTACTTACAACATAATGGGAGTTACAACACGTTATGAACTTACAATATAATGGGAGTTGCAACATCAACGTGGAGTTACAACACGCCAGGAGATGCAACACCCTTATTTCATTCTATCGTTAGTAACTTGAAATTGAAACATTTTTGGTTGACATTGATTGCCTAAGGCCAAAGATACTCCTACATCACTCTGAAAAAAGGAGACTAAGGATATTGTCAAAATAGATCATGTACATTTCCAAATGTGATAATGTGCACATTAGCAAGTTATAAGGATTAATCTTTACGAGGAGGATTTATTAATACCGCCATCTCTACTATGAATATGTAGATCAAAGTATGATATTGTATCTTTATCAATGCCATTATATAAATGTAGATAATGATATTCTAGCAACTTTCCAACATATAGGAGGCACTAGTAGAAAACTCATATCCTATGAATATGTAGATCAAAGTATGATATTGTATCTTTATCAATGCCATTATATAAATGTAGATAATGATATTCTAGCAACTTTCCAACATATAGAAGGCACTAGTAGAAAACTCATATCCTCCTTTTCTTATTTATAGTTAGTGTAATTGTTTAGGAAAATGATTTTTATTAGAAGAGACTTAATCGAGGTCAAATGAAGAAAAGGATAAATTGTCCCATATTGGAAGCTCGATAGTAGATGGCACAAGGGATTCTTGAGGCAATATGAGTCAAGAAACCAATCAAACTTGAATATGAGGTGAAACAATCAAACTTGAATATGAGGTGAAACAGACTCGTGTATAAACCATAATACTCAAAAGGAGCACTTTTTGGCCTCCAAAAGGGAGTATGTCAATGTAATTGAGGTGTAGGCCATTTTTGTAAAATTATATGGTTAAAAAATTCTTTATGTTGAGTGTCGAGGTGTAGGCCATTTTTGTAAAAAATATATGGTTAAAATTTTATGTTGAGTGTAGATGGTAGATGTAAAAGTTTCACAATAGAGTAGCATAATGTGGAATTAGGGAAATATACAACTATATTGTATATATGACATAAACTTATAAATGTTTGTCTTTTATTTGATTAATAAAGCCTCTAAAATGTGAAATTATTGCATTTAATAGTGTGAAATTATTGCCTCTATTCCACTTCTTAAAAATGTGTGTATGAAATGTATTTTATGGCTCTTCTTAGTTTCTATGAAATATATTTTATGCTCACATAAATTATTGTGTAATCTTTGATTTGTAGGGAGTCCCTCTTCTCTACATCATAAAATTTTCAAAAGCTAAATTCCCCTTTAAAGAATCACGGACAAAGAAAAACCATTGGCAAAGAAGTGAGGAGACGGTTAACATGTTTGTTGTGTCATTTACAACATTGATTTAGTTAGAAGTAAATAGAAACATGCCTTGCGGAGCATCAAAGATAAGTGAATGTGACTCAACTATGCGCCCCTTGAAGGTTGAAGGAAGGTATTTTGACTTGAATGGAAAAGGTATACATAAGTGTTTGGGAATAAGATTAGAATGTGACTCAAGTGTTGAAAGAATCTACTCGAACTTGGATGAAAAAGAATACATCCCACCACAAGAGCATTAATGACTTTTCATCACTAATTTGAATAGGTTGTATTAGATTTCTAGGAATGTGTGTGGAGAAAATTTTCTTATTTAAATTATTTTGGGTGAAAATTTAAGTATTTTTTAAAGGGATTACACACGTTACATAATATATAGAGTAA
>JASDQU010310269.1:138838-151055 GCA_032191745.1 Picea mariana
AATGGCTCATACACAGAATACACAGAGATATTTACCGGAAACCCTCAACCGGGAAAACCTTTCTTATTTCATTATATCGAATTTCACCATTCGCCATACAATATATACAATGTTTTTAGGTATTCCGTAGATACCAAAACCCTAATCCCTTAATCTGGGATTAATTTACAAATCATCTAAAAATAGCAAAATCCGCTAAAAATAGCAAAAACCGCCCAAAAAAAAATAGGTGAAGGGATCGTCAGACGCAGTCGTCGTATCTGACGCACCCACACACACACACATGCAAAGAATATAACACATACCCAACAGAAGGAACATGATGAGAACTTGCGCTTGGTGCTACAGTGTCTACGAGAGAACAAATTGTTTGGGAAGCTGTCGAAATGCTCATTTTATTAATCGAAGATTCACTACTTAGGGCATGCCATCTCCGATGAAGGTATCGCTATGGATCCAACAAAGGTCGAGGCTATTATGGAATGTCATGTGGCGACGAATGTCCCATAAGTGAGAAGCTTCATGGGTTTAACGTGATACTATCGATTGTTCGTCGAGGGTTTTTCAAAGATAGCAAATCCGATTACGGAATTGTAGAAGAAGAACAAGAAGTTTGTTTGGACCAAGAAATGTGCGAAGGCATTTCGAAGGCTCAAGGAGTTGTCGACGATAGAAATGATAATAAAGGTCTCTGATATGGATGTAAACTTCTTGGTATGCACTGGTTCATCCAAGGAAGGCTTAGGCAGAGGCTTGATGCAAGACGGTCGAGTGATCGCTTACATCTCGAGAAAGTTGAGAAGGCATGAGGAGAACTATGCGATGCATGATTTGGAGTTGTTAGCCATTTTTTATGCCTTGAGAGTTTGGAGACATTACCCGATTGGACAGAAATATGAACTAAAAACAGACCATTGTGGACTACAACACATCTTTACGCAAGGCGAATTAAACGCATGACAATGACGTTGGTCAAAATTACTTAGCGAGTATGATTTCGAGATTACATACATAAAGGGAACAATGAACAGGGTGGCTGATGCGCTGAGTCATAGACCACGCATATTTTCGATGATGCCTCTTCAGACGAATCTACATGAAAATATTATAACTTTACAGTGTGACGATGACCGATAGAAGGAGGTCAAGGATTTTATCAGACAAAATAAAATGATGGTACCAAAATTTGAGGGATTTACTGTGGAAAATTACTGATTATTAAGATTTAAAAGTTGAATTTACATATCACCCAATGACGAGTTGAGGAGTTTGATCCTAAACGAAGCTCATAGAGCAGTGTACATGGCTCATCCTGGAGTCACGAAGACGAGGGCAGACCTTAAATCTTTATTCTTCTAAAAAGAAATGGAAGCAAACATAGTCAGCTACATGGCAAGATATCTAGAATGTTAGCAGGTGAAGGCTGAACATAGAAATACAACAGGATTACTAAAACCACACGCTATTTCAAAATCTAAATGGGAGGTCATTTAGATGGATTTAATTGTTGGATTTCCACTGACGACAAGAAGACATGACTCGATTTTTGTGGTAGTCGACACTCTAAAGAAGAGTGCTCATTTTATTCCTGTGCATAGGACATATCAGGAACCTGACATAGCGAGAGTTTTCATCAATGATATTGTTAGGTTGCATGGCGTGCCTAAGAGGATTATATTTGATAGAGGATCAATGTTTACACGATGATTTTGGACTAGTTTCCAAGAGGCATTGGGAACCCAACTTAACTTTAGTACAACGTATCACCCGAAGATAGATGGACAGACTAAACGAGCAAACCAAATTTTGGAGGATATGTTGTGTATGTACATTATGGACCAACAAAAGAATTGGGAAGAGTTATTTCCACTGGTAGAGTTTTCATACAACAACAGTTATCAAAGAACCATTAAGATGGTGCCTTTCAAGTTTCTTTACAAGCAACCATGTCAGACGCCTTTGAGTTGGGATCAACTTGAGGATAGGGTTTTGGTGGCACCACAAGTGATCCAAGAAATGGAAGATGAAATTAAAACAATAAGACAAAGGATCAAGGAAGCGAAGGATCGACAGAAGAGTTATGTCGATGCACATTGTGTCGATCGTAGTTATGAAGTTAGTGATCGAGTCTTCTTGCGGGTGACACTGCATAAGATTTCGATCAAGTTTGGAAAGGGTGCTAAACTCTCTCCTAGGTTAGTGGGACCTTTAGAGATTGTGGAAAAGAAGGGGCCCGTGGCCTATCGACTAGACTTGCCTGATTCTTTGAGCCATATGCATGATGTTTTTCACATATTTTTTTTGAGACATTATATTAGTGATCCTACACATATTATTGACATGAGTTCCTTGCAGGTATCTAATGAGGGTGCGCTCATGGCGAATCCAATTCGCATCCTATACCATCGCACTTGACAACCATGACACTGAACAGTAGATCAGGTCAAGGTCCAATGGGACAACTATATTCCACACTCGACAACCTGGGAGGACTCATAGGACATGCATCAACAGTGTCCATTTTTGTTTGATAGATAGACTTATGATACTGTGATACACTTTATTTCGGCACTTATATACTGTGAAACTTCAATACGAAGTTTAAAACAAGAGGGGGTGTATGTAACATCCCGATATTGGGTTCTCTGAGTGGACTTATTCTTTGAGGAAACTTGCATGCAAGTGATCCGGTCCTTTATACGAGTGGTTGTTGTGATTATGATTATGAGATATTGTGGATTTGATGATATGTTATTTTGTTGCATTTATGTCAACATGTGCTATTGACTGAGTTCTCTCGAGTGTACAGAACTCTGGACGTTGAGGATTCCGAGGCATCGATGAAACCCCTTGGACTCCGGATCGAGTCAGGGAGTGGATTGTTAGGGTTTAAATGTTTTTGATGTGACATATGTACATATGATTAGATATTATGATGTTGATTATTCTTGCTAACATGATTTGTTGATGGATGTAGGCTGACGATAACTTGCCGACTAGACTCACATTTGGCATAAAGGGGTCACACATGACAACCATAGACATTGAGGGAGAGGTGTGGCAACAACGCTACCACAACCTACTAGCACTATTGTTGTTTCTCAAACTGTAGGTTAACGATTGCCTATTTCGATAATACCCATGATGCCGTGAGGGTAGACAGTGACAGTCACTCACAATGATTCTAACGGGTGTGCAATAAGGCAGGTTCCTTATTACTTAGAGGCCCTTAGTCTCCCACAAGATCACCTAACAAATTATTGACTCGAGGGGTTTGACATCAACCAAATTAAGTCAAGAGGCAAGTGGCACCCTTGGAGCACGTAGTGCATCTTGAAGGGCATGTCGTGAAAAATAAACAGAAAGAGGCAAGTGACACCCTTGGAGCACATAGTGCATCTTGAAGGGAACATCGTGAAAATAAAATAGAAAGATGCAAGTGGTACCCTTCGAGCACGTAGTGCATCTTGAAGGGAATGCCACAATTTTAACTGATAAGTTAATAAACCTAGTGTCTAGAAAATTATGCCTCCTTAGGACTTGGTCGGCCTTAAAATAGATGATTGTATGAGAAAAAATGTAATAACTAAAAGTTCCCTTAAAAATTGTCACCCAGCCTAGTGAAATTAAAACCTAGGTCGAAGTAGAACATGTGGATAAAGAAAAACTAAATAAACATGTAACAAGAACAGGGGTAAGAAATTCAAACTTAATTATTAAAGTAAAAAAATTATAATGGAGGATTAAATTTATTAAAAGGGTAAATGGTTTTTTTTATCTACACTTGCTAAATTGATTTTTAGTTAAAAAGGAAAAAGGGGGAAACTTAAAAGAAAATGAAACCTAAAGAAAAGGGGAAACTTAAAGAAAACGTTGAATGTCTAACTTAGTAAGGAATCTAGCCTTTGAAACTTTCTATTTATGAACTCAACTATGAATTAAGTAAGGGGTAAGTCATTTAAGAATTGTAAGGGAATAATGGGACACTGAGGAGCGTTTTTAGGAACTCTTTTAGGTGGGTAAGGGAAATATACAAATTTAATTAATTAACAAAATTGATTTTTTGGTGCAACTAGGGGATCGGGCGACATGTGTACGGGGGAGGTTTTTCGAAATTAGTTAAATGAAAAATCAATCTAATGAGGATTTTGGGAAACTAATGACTAAGAAAACTATATAAAAAGGATGGTGGAGGAGGACTGTGGATCATCATTTGTCTTGCATAACGTTACGCTGCTGAAATTTCATCTTGATTGAACTTTCTCTTGTGGGAGTTGGGATACCCAGCTTGGGTAACAAGTGGTAGCTTGACCTTGTGAGGTGAGTTGGGTGCTAGCCTTCTCTGGTATTGTGTGCATGGCCCCTTTGCGGCTTGGGGAGATCAGGGGGAAGAAGAGTATCCCTAGCGTTGGCTGGGAGGTACCGGTGAGGTCACATCGGTTGGCAAGCAACAGCTGGATGAAGCGCACATGGGACAAAAACTTCAGAGAATTCCCATTTGGATACGATATGCATGTGTATATTTGTATTGAATGGTAGTTAAACGGTGTTTCTACACCTTCAGTTAAGGTAATTCTACTTTGTTAAGATTTATGTTTTATTCAGCGTAACACTATCCAAAGATTTCATTTTTATCTTTCAACAAATTTGTCTTGATGAGCCTAGCATTTTATGATCAAAGAATTCAAATTCATCCCAGTATTATGCTCACTTTATTTTTGATTTGATTTCCCATGGTGAACCCAAACTCTAAATGCAATGACTTCTCTGTGTTTTGTTTTTATTGATTTAATACAAAGAAAAATTGTTTTTTCATCTTCTGTTCCTTTATCCTTTAAGTTATTAGTCCGTGCCTGAGCAGTCGGCCAGGAGCCAAATCGACTGTCTTTCACTCTGGTGTTAAATATTTAGATTCAAACTCCCTGCTTTCCCATGCATGGATAATAAGTAAAGGATAAATTCTCCTCCCAACAAATTCCTTATTGCGTACAGCGAAAACACTTCCCTATTGCTCTGTGATTCTGGTTGCTTTTTTCAGCCAATTTCGTTGTGATTTTCACCCAGCTATCTATCCCTTAACTTCCTCTATGTATTTGCATAGAAGTTGCTCAATGATTTTGTTTACAACTAAACCAACAAACTTACCCCTGGTCTTCCCTCGACGAATTCCGATGCTCTGTATTTAAAGGAATTTAATCTTGTTGGACATAATTTTGTTTTCCTTGTTCCTCTCTTGGCAAGATCCCTTCATTGGAGTGGTAAAATATTGGTTGTGTTTTTTTTTCTTGGTGAATTCCTTCACAGAGATTATCTCTACGTTTTTCTTTTATGAATAATCTATGATCTCTGCATCTTTTTTCTTTATGAATAATCTTTGCGTCCTTCCCAGAAATTAACTCTTCGATTTCCTTTTAATAGACAACGATATCATTGTTAGATAGCGATATATTTGTTAGACAATGATATCAATGCTAGACAACCATTTATTAATAGATAGTGATACATTTGTTAGACATCGATATCAATGCTAGACAACCATTTATTGATGGACAATGATAATATTGTTAAACAGTGATATCATTGATAAACAACGATTTATTAACAAATGAAATTTTAGAATGGTATCCCTATGTACTGCTAACTTAATCTAATCTGGATTCATTTTCTTTTTCTTTTTAAATGGGAAAGATAAGGATTTGTTGATTGTTGATTTCTTATTAATAGATAGGATATTGTTAACAAATAGCGATATATTTGTTAGACAATGATATACGCTTGTTAGCCACCATAATTTGTGGTTGTGCCAGTTTAAATTCAGTTATATATATGAATAATTGAATTGTAAATTTTTTCAATTCAGTTATATATAATAATAATTGAATTTAACATTGAATTGAATCAAATTATTGTATAAGAATTTTTTTGTTTATGAGAAAAAAGAACTCTTTTAACACACATATTTGATTAATTAGTATATATACAGGACGATATCCAGTGATTGATTGGGAGGTAGATTAAATATGGTTGAAATATTTTTCTTTTTAAATAGTGAAATATTATGTTTAATAATAGGAAATATGAATGAACAAGTTCAAATACGGACACAGAAAGGTGTTATTTTAAAGTATGGAAAGTATGCAAGCTTCAATTAAACAATGTGTAGTCTTCATATCTCTTAACTAGAGATATTTGCAATAACATATGCTCCTATACATTTTACCTAATGGACAACTATTATATATAATAAACTACGTGGACTTATGCCATAATATTTGATCATACAAGATCAGGTTTAGTATTTCATAGCAATGGAATTTTTAGGTAAAAATAAAATTGGATGTGTATAGTGTCTGAGACGCGGGATATCTAAAACAAGTATATAGTTGAATTTGAAGTCATTGGATCTGAGTGGTAGCTTACATTAAGGGTCAATTCTTTTCATATTCATCAATTGAAACAACAGGTTCCCCTTTACCAATGTCCACAGGTTTTTCTGGTTGTTCCATTGAATTTTGAGGAACATCCTTTTTGTATATCTGACATAACCCCATATCGGTCTTCTTTTGGACATGGAAAGTCAAATTCATCCAACAAAATTACGAAAACAACAACTCCTTAATTTAACCAATAAAACCTTGCATTAAGTAGTATTTATTAATGTTTATTAAATAGTGTGTTAGAAAAACGTTTTTTAGTATTTATTTTTAATTAGTGTTTGATAGATTAGGGTTAAAATTAAACAAGAAGAATGACATTGTGCCTAGCAAAATCTTCTGAGCACCTCTTGAGGGTCTGTGACACCACCACATTTCTTGCTTGACTACTTGGAAACACCAAGGTTACTTCGTCAGAATTATGTCTCTTCACCTACAACATACCCATACTCTATTCTAGGCTACTAACAAGTCACTCTTATTCTAAATATGACAAAGCACTTATTAAAAGTGGTTATTCAAATTGTTTTTATTTTACAGTGTGGGAGACTTCCTTGAAAAAAAGTGTCTCATAAGAAAACAAGAAATCCTTTGATTGGTTACGCAATTTAAATATTGAATGATGTCACCTTGCGTCTTGTTAACTTGTCGATTGGGTGCTTGGGTAAAGTCTTCATGTATTTTGACAGTTAATTCGGTCTCCTAGCGTGTTGGATTTTTCTTGAGTTATTGATCTAGATATGTTATGTTGTGCCATGGTTACTGTCACACCTACTTCTTTGCGACGACATGATTCCTGATGAGGGGATCATTGTGCATCGTGGTTGATATAAGAGAATGATAACCTAGCTAGAGTCATGTGCTTCCCAATGTGGGTGTAATGTTCGTTGTAATTGATGTTGGTACTTGTGTTGTAACTCTTGTTGTTCCTGTTCCTCGCTCGCCATGAAGGTTCAAGTTACCTATGTCACTTGATGTTGGTTGCATTTGGTTGATCTTGATGTTGTCCCATAGCTTAGTCGTTTTATTTTGTCTAATTGATTTTTGCGCATTTCACCTAGTCGCACGATGTGCTAGTATGCTAGGTTGGTACGTTGTATGTTGCCTAACTGGCTTGCGTTGTGTTTGTCATCAAGTTGTGTTGATTAATTTTTGTCTTTGTTTCCTTCCTGCTTAAAAAAAAAAAATTATTTTTCTTTGCATTGCATGTAGTCATAACAACCAAGGGTATTTACACTTACAATTACCAGATCCTCATAAGTTGTTACCAAAAGTCATGTAATGTGCCATTTGATATTTTTCCATGGTCTGGAATATATGGTTCTCTTCTTCAATTTTCTCTATTATGTGCAACCTCTAACAATAAAAATGCAGAGGGTCTAGTTTCAAAATTTCTTCCCTATTCCTATATCCAAGAGAAAGAACTTCAGATCATATTCCTGTAGTAGGTGATCATCTAAAAAATTTGGTCTCACGTATAGTCCAAGCTCTTTCAATTGGTCTTCAAAAAATTTCTTTCTAGACCATGCAACCAAAGTTTAAGTTTGTCAACAGAGTTAAATTGGATGGGAAACAAGTTGGAGGTAGTAGAGAAGATTATGCATCATTGAGGAAGGAAACCATCGCGCAAAGGATTTTTCCTCCATGCAATTTTTTTTGTTTCATTAATAAAGAAGCATCAACAAACTTGTTTCATCATTTATAGTCAACAACTTTGATAATTTTCAACACACAAAACTTGAATCTTCTTTGATATAATTCTAGCATCCATCATTCTCACGTTATATTTCTCTCTTCTATGATTCCAACTTCAACATAATCTTTTCAACCCAAGTATCCAAGAATCCAATACTCATCATCATGGTAGTAGAGAGGTAAATTGGGTAAGCAATTTCAATTTCTAAGTATTCATCTAACTTGGGAAATTATGCACATGAAACTCCTGGATATCTTCCATATTCCCCCATCCATTCATCCCTCCATACCTTACATCCTTATCCTTCCATATTTCATTATCCATTTCCCCGTGGCATCAATAACTTTGTAGAGACTAAGTATAAAACATACACATTTTCCATTTAAGTCTCGCATCACACAAATGTGTGTTCGACGACATAGGGAATGCTCCTTGTGATTAATTTGATGAGAATTATTCCAATATCCTTATCTCATAACTGAAATAAAGGAAAACCCCACTACTGCAATTTGATATAATTAGAATGCAGGTCCTTATGTCTTGTTCATATTTACCTTTCCAAAAGAAAAATAATAAAACGAAGGAAAGAAGCATCATATCATGAAAGGGATTGAAGATTACAAGTACACCTCATAATCCAGATATTATTCATCTATTCATAGCCTTATTGCATGAGGACATGCAATGACTTGAGTGTGGTGGAGATATTGAGCCTTGGTTTTTATAAGTTTTCAATAGCCATTTATCATATTATTATCTCATTTATCTATTTCCTTCACTCATTTAGCATTCCCATTCCCATATATTACTACAACTTATTCATTTTCACTTCATGTGAGCTTCATGAGACATGTGAAAATTAATATTGTCGATTTTTCATGTTTTGGTGGTAACTTTGAATGGATATTGTGGTTTATTAATTTTCTTCTAAAAGTTGTAGTATATTTAGGCACTTTCCAAAATTACGGTAGTGCCCTTGCTACCACATTTCCTATAATGGAAATTTTTCAGAGAGAGTTTTTCCATGTCATTTGCAAGCAGGTAGAGATGAATATGAAAATTCCAATACATGGGTTTTGTTCATAATATAGCCATTTTGGTGATGCACATGTCAATTTCTCAGAATGTGCATGACATTCCCTTTGAGTTCCCTCCAAGTAACCTTCTTCTCATCAATGTATTGCAGTTGCACAAACTGGTCCCACCACATTGATGCTTTTTCTTTGAGCTAGTAGATGGTAATCATCCCTTCATCCTGTGAAGAATAATTATGTAACTAAAAGTAATTCCTCATGCCCAGTAGCCAGGTCTCTTCATCCCCATCTTTCTTGTACTCACCATCAAAGGTAGGAGGCTTAATCTTATTCATTTCTCCTTGTAACTTATCTACCCTAGACCTTCTCTTATTATTTTTAACAGGAGATGGAATTGAACTACTGTGTGCCCTCCTAACTGAATTCCTTGGTGAGTGTTGATGATTCCTATCAACACTTCCTTTTTAACTTCTTTTATCATGAAAATTGTGACTCCTTGATCTGCTTGACTCTGTATCCTTATCCATTTTCTTCTCTATTATATCCAAACTCTGGATCAACTTGATGTTTAATCCATTTTTCCACTCTTTGGATTTCATAAGCCTCTCATTATCATATTTATATCTTTGGGCATATTTTTATAGACTCTTTATGGTCTCTACCAAGTTCATGCTCTCCTCCTTCCCTTCTCTATGCCCATTGGATTATGTCCCCTCATTACCCATGCTGACATACAACCCTATGATCTCATATTCATGGTTGTAGGTTCTCTATGATTATTCCATAATTCTTATCTTTGTGATGATCTTGTTATGATCTAATTGTTGTTAACTCTACAAAATGTGCAGGAAATAGGATTTGTTAGACTAAATAATTTAACAAATTTATGAAAACTATGCACAATTTTGTTCCATAAGTGCATTAGAATTATTTATTCTGATTCCTTGTGAATTTAGCTACCCAATTCAAATTTATGGGTGGGTATATATACTTGTATGTCTAATAACTTTCCAACAACTTCTCCCTTTCTCAATTATGAGTCTTGAGAAACAAGTTATGGTCATTTGAATTTACCCAAAAACTCCTTCAACTAGGTGCAGTTTTTTTTAACTCTGCTTATGCATCCTTGCACCTACTCCTTCGACAATTTGACATGAGCTCAACTAGGTTCCTTCATGAACATATTCGAAGCATTCTTTCCAAGTTTCACCCTCATCAGAACTTCAAGATACTAGATATAGCCTACTTAAGTTTCAGGTTAATTAACATTTTTAGCCTTGAATGCTACAAGTGCCTTCTAAGTCCTCCTGTGCATTTTCAAGTGGATTTATGTTTTGACTACATGGATATATTCTATTTCTCAATATATTTCCGTGTATTGATCTTGTGCCAAAATTCAATTCCGGAGCAGGAAGTTATGGCCCTTGAAGTGAATTATATCCAAAAATTACTTTCATTGTTTGGCCTATAAGTCCCTCGTATTAGCTTTCTTTGATGAATGGTTTACATTGTTAGAAATATCTCTCTAAGATCTATTATTTTATATGCAAAAATTGTATTTTCTAGGAGGAAATACAATTTCATACAATTTAGACTTCGCAAAAATGCCATTTAGGCCACGAAAAATTATTTTCAAGTCGAACACTTGGAAATCACTGTAATTTTTTAGTTATTTTCAATCATTTTGGAAAATTATTTTAATATGGCCAACTGGGATGTTGACGTGGCATCCTAGTCTACCTAACACCCCTAGAAGGATGCCATTTCATCTCTTGGTCCACCTGGCCTGGCCCAGTCACCCATTTTCCTTTACTTCCTTCTCTTTCCCCTTCATTGGCATGCACAATTTATTATATATTTTTTTGGGCCCCACTAGTCCTTGAATTTTGATCCAGGTGGATATCGGTTGCCACCCACCTTTTCCAACTGCCACAAAATAGTTTTCTGGCAATTTTGGTAATTTGCTATTTTTGGCAGTTTTTCGAGTCCTGAACTTCCAGAGCCGTTTTGAGGCCCTAAACAACGTTTTTTGGGCATGGTCCAATCGAAAAATATTATAATGATATTTAAAAAATTATTGTAATCATATTTTTGACCAAAAATTGTATTTCGCATATAGATCTTTCTAATGATGTATCATATGCATCAAACAGAGATAGAATGACAAAGTTACAACCCAAAGAAGTTGATGTACCAACTTACCCAAACAAGGCCCACATGACTTTTGGCGCTTCATCTCCCAGGGTTAGTTTTTTGGATGTCTAGGTTTTTGACATTCTTGTTTATTGTAAAAAGGACTTCAGAGCCTCATTGTAACCATATTCTTGCGAATGCGAGTAGTCATCACATCTCTTCTCAGAGATAAGCTGCCACCATTCTAGCGAGTCTTTCACTTTGTATTTTTACAGTCTCTGTACATTTCTTTCATTAATAGAAATCGTGTATTATTGTATATCAATGTTTATGGTTGCATATCTAATACATTTATGTTATATTATTGGATATTTGTGATATCGTTGTGCATTTCTTTATTAATTCTCTAGTCTCATTTCGTGCCAAAAATAATTTGGATCAGTGGTATCAGAGCAAGTTGCTCTTGATCATTTTTTAGTGCATGTCCCCGACGAGGTCCAAGTATAGAAAGTTGGGTCTTGATCTTTTCTGTCTTGAATACAATATCTCTCACACGCCCAATAAACCCTCCATGGCGAACGAAAAGAAAAATGACGAAGCAGACAATCCTATCAACCTATTTCTTGAGCAAGCTCTCACGTGACAGAGGGACGAAATGATGGAGAATTTTTCCCACATCCTCCAATGCCTACCGATAGAAACAAGAGAATATTCATCAAACAACCACTTTGGAAGCACCTCTCCTTTCAAGGTACAGGTTAATTTTGATATTCCCATATTTGAAGATCAGATAGATGCGGATGCCCTAGACAAATGGTTAAATATGTGAGAAGGATATTTCTATGTTCAGAATTTTTGATAGGGAAAAGATCACCTTCGCACTCCTTAAATCTCTCCTCCATGTCAAACATTAGTGGGAA
>JASDQU010310270.1:0-10810 GCA_032191745.1 Picea mariana
GGTATGAACTTCTTATAGGAATGGATACCAGAAAAACTAGTCATGTATGAGACCATGACATGGTTGGTTTGGAAAGGATTGGTTATGGAAAGGCCATGTACCACCCAAATATCCAATGAAATTCGTACATCTAAATAATGTTTTCACTGCAACCTTTTTGCTAACACTAATGAACACCACAAAATTACATTCTTGGTGTAGTGTTCGGGTAGAAAAGGAAGGAATTAAAATAGTTGAGAAGGAAGTAGGAAATGTATGAAGAATGTGTCAAGGCGTTACCAAGAATTTCCAATTTACCAATGGTGAGATACATGACTTAGATATCGAGCTTTCTAAAAATCAATGCAAGGGTGCATTGAGAGTTACACTCATGTGTAGTAAGTGGTAGAGTTGCACTTATGTATGATAGAATTGTTATTCTTGAATGCATTTTTGTGAATGCATGCATATATGTTATTTAATGGAAATGATTATGCTAACAACTAAAAAGTTACAATAATTACTAAATCATGTAGTTGAGGACATTTCAGGGGATGTTAGATATTGCAAAAGGAAAGTTGCAAGTTAAGTAGCCACATGAACAATAACTATAGGAACTTACTGTTCAAAAAATAAAGTAATGAAAATAATGATGATGAAAGAATGAAAATTCCTATGCAAAGAATGATAATTTCATTCCATTTAATAGGTTATTCGATAATTGCGATTGAATTTTTAAGTGTAGACAATTCTAAGATCATTTTGTAAGTTTTCATACATATTGCAATGAAAATCTATTGTACAGGAAATATTAATCATCTGTTGGCTGAATGTAAGATAGAAGTATTGCTGGGAAAAGTGGTCTACAGTATGGTATTGCTGAAAATACATAAGGAAGGTTGCTTCTTACTATTGCAACCACTAAGAAAATTCTGAGATGAAATATCATACTTGGAGAAAATATGAATTCCCTTATGAAATTAATTTGAATTTCTAAATGAATATTTTATAATATGCTCTCATAGTGATTGTATGTGTATGATACAGATAAGATAATATTTATTAATGTCGAAATTCTTGGGAAGAAAAACTATTGTTCGAGACACTAGAGCCTATAAATGTAGAACCTTGGTGGGGTTCTGGTAGTGAGTTAGTGCTCTCCTTTTGTGTGAAATATTTAGAAATATGGATCACTGAGGGATACTTGAGCCTAGAAGGGTGAGTGCAACAAGGAAGTGGAAACTCGAGAATACTTATGGCATGGTAGCTATAATCACGAGGGTGTGTCAAATGGAACAATGGGTTGAATTATTTCTTGAAGAAACTATATGGAATAGAGAAAATGACTTCTAGATCCAATATGAATATATGAATTGGTGCTTGAAAGTAGAGTACCAGATGAATAACAATCTTCATTAGCAAAGGCATGGAGCGTTTAGAAGAATTTTGAATTGTACATGGTATATAATGCACTAAGGACAATGCATAAATAAGGGGGAGGGGGATGTAATACCCCTAGGCCGAACCCCAATTGTAAATGTAAATCTAATTATACATATAAGATGGTGAGTTGATGATACAAGGTATTTGGTTTGGTTCTGCGTGAATTGAGCCAGTGCACAAGAATCTCTTACCAAAGAAGTGCACACATTTTATAATGTATCACACACATGTGTAAATGCACGAGGATGGCACACTAAAAGAAGAGTAAGCACATCTCAGAGTTCTGCACACACCATCTTGAGTATGCGATATTGAGGCCAAAGATCCTTTATATATATGTTTATGTTTTATAGGGTGGTGATCCAGGTTATTATAGTCCATAATTCTTATATAATTATCAGGCCAGAGATCCTAGATGTTAAATTCCATCATGCCTATATTGTAAATTGTAAATCATACTCATATTATTAATAAAGTACACCATTGCTACAAATCAACCAAATAAAAGATATGGGGGGATCAACTCCACTAGATAGGGAAAGGGGACTAAGAGTCTAGGAAAAGGGTTAAGATAGGAGGCTTAATCCCAATGGAATATTATATTAATATTCATGAGAGGCTAAAGTATGGATATAACTTTATATATCTTGAGTTTCAAAAGAGGGGACAAGGGAGACCCTTGGGTTCCATGTGTCATAAAAGGAACATGGATGTATATAATATGAAGATTTAATGTATATCACATCATTCCTTGATTATGGATTCATCGATTTCTTACCATTCACTCATCCATGCTACCATTTGTACATGTTCCTGGTATTGTTGCAGGTTGAAGAGGCAGGTTGTCAGGACCATATGTTGAAGAGGTGGGTTGGCAAGCCTATATGTGGAAGAGGTGGGTTGTCATGCATGTATGCTGAAGAAGCATGTTTTCAATCCCATGAGTAGCTTCTCTAGGGTATAAAATATTCGATATTTGTTCCCTGGTGCATTGGGAAATATCTACAGGGATTTGAGACTTCTTGTCTGGCATGTTTCTAAAGCCTCAGAAGGGAAGTGGGGCATCCGAGGGACTATCGAGCAGAGAAGGGGCACACTTCTTGGGATGGGGCAGGGATGTGGGGAATGAGAGACTGTAGGTTAGCTGCAACAGTTGAGCACCTTGGAATGAACAATTATGTATATTATTAGACCTTATACTGGATTAGGATTTCCTATGCCCTGGTAGAGTTTAGCCCTAGCTTAGGGGTGGCCCACTTCTAATATTATGAGTAGTGTGGTCTATGGCTAGGAGGATCGTGGAAGATCCACACACAATTGGTGTTATTTTAATCAAAGATAAGTGTCAATTGTTTGTTAATTCATGTGCTGCATTAGTATTTATGAATTCGTTTTCATCGGTTTTTCCTGTGTATGTTGCATGCATATTTTTGTTATTATTTTGTATGAATCTATTCATTTCCAAAGTATTTTTATGATTTAAATTATTACCAGAGTTTGAAATTTTATGTGGCATATCCCAACATGTGGCTAGAGATGTTATAATATTTTCATGAGATTTTCCTCAGAAGGAAAGGAAATTAAACTTAAAGGTATCAAGGGAAACCCTGTATAGTGATAATCTATAATAGCATGACAAAATTACTCAAAAAGAGATATCATGGTGTAATTGCACAATTATGCTCACTAGATGTTGAAACATCTATATCCTCTATTCCAATGGATCTCCAAATGGTTATCAAAAACCATTACAAGGTACTTGGAGAGATGCCTAAGTGTCTTCCACTAGCTTGAGATCATGATAATCCTATTCATTTGCAACCCGAAAGTGTACCACCTAATAGTAGGTGTGAAATGTATCAATATGCACAAAAGAGTGAGATTGAGCATATAATCCAAGAAATGTTAGAGGCTTGGATCATTCAACCTAGCAAAATTTCTTTCTGTTCACCAATAATAATGGTTATGAAGAAGGATGGTTCCTGGCATATGCGTGCAGATTATATACATCTCAACAAAATGATAATCAAAGGTATGTTTCCTATTCTTGTCATTGATGAATCACATGGAGAAAAATTATATACTAAGTTGGATCTTCGTTCGGGATATCATCAAATCAGAACGAGGCAGGGAGACATTCTCAAAACAACCTTTAGAACACAATAAGTTCATTATGATTTTTTGGTTATTCCATTTGGACTTGCTAATGCACCTTCAACATTTCAAAACTTGATGAATTATATTTTCAAACCCTTCCTTAGAAAATTTGTGTTAGTATTTTTTGATGACATACTGCTTTACAACAAATCGTGGGAAGAGCATGTACAACATGTTGACAGAGTATTACAACTTTTGGAAGAGAAAAACAATTATGCAACTCCTTCCAAGTGTACCTTTGGGATTCAAAAAGTGAAATATTTGGGTCATATCGTATCTCATGAAGGTGTAAAAGTGTACCCTAACTAAATTAAATATTGAGGGAATGGCCAATTCCCAAAATCTTGAAGAAACTTAAAGGATTATTAGGATTGAAACACTATTACCACAATTTTGTCAAGAACTATGGTCAAATAGCGGCACCTCTAACAACATTATTAAAGAAAGAATCATTTTCTTTGAATCAAGAAAACAAATATTTTTAAAAACTTAAGGAGGCTATGTGAAAAATGCGTGTCCTAGACACACCTGACTTCAAAAAAACATTTATTGTGGAGTGTGATGCCTTGGTACATAGAATTGGTGTAGTTTTAATGCAATAAGGAAGGCCCCTTACCTTTGTAATCAAACAAATTAAAGGAAAAAAAATACTCAAATCGATTTATGAAAAAGAAATGTTTGTTGATTATTTGGGTTGGTTGTCATTGATGTCAACCCTTGAAAAAAGTTCGGTAGAAAATTTTAGTAGCACAAAGGTTTGGGTAATGGACCCAAGTTTGTTTGATGGATAATTGTATGATTTTTGATATATTTGTAGGTAAGACTATTCCAGATGGATAGTACATGTCATTCCATTTCCGATGGTATGTGGAACATCACATAACTCCTCACGGTTAGAGAGTTATGGCCATGTGAAGTTGGAGAACCCTCATGAGTCATATAGAAGCCCCAAAAGGTCAAAGTAGTCAAAGTGGTTTAAGAGATTTTAGAATGTAGATAATAAAGTGAAGTGATGAGTGTACTATAAGTAAAAGTGAATACAAANAAGAAATTATTTAAATAATAAAGTTAATGGAGAAATTACTAATTGGACAAGTGGTTAGAAGTGGGTTAACCCTAAAATAAGGAAAGTGGGTTAAGATGGTTAAAAGGTAAGCCCTTGAGGAAGCTACATGAAAGTATAAATAAGAGGCAAGACTCTCTCATTTTAATCACACTTGAGAATATTGAATATCTATAGGTGAATGAGGTAACCAAAGGATATCTAAGCCAAATTTCAGAGGGAAGGTGAAGTAAAGAAGGCCGAAATTCAAGGGAGGATAAATTCTTTTGATGATGCTTTCGAAGGTATGTTATTTACATGTAATCTCACCATTTTTGCAATAATGTGTTTTATATAATGATTCAGACCATGAAATTGGGAGGCCATTGAGGAAAGATATCCAAGTAGCTGTGATACAAATTTAATCTTGTGGGTCATTTTTTTTTTGGAGTTACACGTCGTGGAAAATAGGGTTTAGGGCTAGTCCTGGAACTTGTCTAAACCAAGTTTTTCGGGTAAAAACATCATAATTTCTTCATAATAGATCCAAATTCAGTAAGAAAAAATGTATTGGTTAGAGTATAGTCTGTAGTATTTTTTGTACAATTTTCAGATCCATACAACAAATATTCTGTGCGGAGCATGCTCTACAAGTTCTCTCTCTAGAATAAGAAAGAATTCAACAAGGTATGCCATTTTTTCTATAACTCCTTTTCTGAGAGGTTCCAAGTAGTGAAATCTGGAGGAATTCCATAAAGAAAATGAAGAACATTTTGTACCATTTTCAAATCTTTATTCATTACAGATACATAGTTATGATTATTGCAAATTAGGGTTTTTGACTAATCCAAAATTAGTCATGTGAGACTAAAGTAAAGTTTGATGAAAATGCTAGTCTCTTGTTGTTAAATTTAAGGAAGGTTTGCAGGATTGTGATCATATACACTAGGTCTATTGTAGAGTTACAAATCATATTTGGATGACAAAATTGATGAGGGATTTTGGTTGATGTACATGTTGGGTATATGGTTCAGACAAGTAGTTGATGAGTTGGCACATACATGAGATGTATAGTTGATGATGTTGGTACATCTTGATGAGTCATAGTTTATGTGGATTTGATGCATGATTGGTAGATATTTGGTTCATGGTTGATGCACTTGTTGATGTTATAGGTTGAGGTACAGGTTGGTGCATGGTCGATGCACTTGTTTATGGTACATGTTGATTACAGGTTTTATGGTACAGGTTGATGCACTTGTTTATGGTACATGTTGATTATAGGTTGATTGGTACAGGTTGTTACAATGGTATATCTCACAGTGATAGTGTGACAGTGGTTCCATCATTCTACTTCTACATCAGGGCGGTTGGACGGGGAAAGGACAAGCACTTGTAACCACCTTCCGGTTGTAGCCGAAGAACATAGGGGGTTGTGGCTTCCTTTTGGTTGTATCCAGAGAATTGAGGAGTTAGAGCTTCCCTCAGGTTGTAGCCTGAGAAACTAGGGGCTTGGAGCCTCCCTCTAGTTGCAACTAGAAAATAAAGGAAGTTGGTGATTCCAATGAATGTAATTCTTCAAGACATATAAGAAAAAAAATTCCATGCTTTTCTCCTACTTTGGGTTTCCACATAAAAACACTGGTGTACTATGTATGTGTATGATTGCTCATTTTTTCATTGTTTATTTACTTTGCAATTATTGGAGGATAATGCTACATTGATATAACTCTTTCATTTTATGGTGAAAAAAGATTAAATTGCTCTATTACTGATTCACCCCCCCTCTTAGTAATCCAACAATGTTGTCCATACTTAATGAAGTTAAGAAATGTAACCCTTACCTAATAGGAAGACACTTCAAAGTAAAAATAGATCATGATAGTTTGAATTACTTCTTGGAGCAATAATTATATTGAGAAGAACAACAAAAATGTGTTACAAAGATGATATGTTATCACTTTTAAATTATCTACAAGAAAGGAAAACAAAATATTGTGGGAGATGTACTTTCAAGGGAAAAAGAAGAAACAAAGGGTTCACTATGTGCTATTTCTATCCTATAATCTATTTGGTTGGAAGAAGAAATGATAGAATGAAAGAAATATCAAGAGGCATGTAAGATAATTCAACAACTATAAGATGACCCCAGTGCATTAATTGATACATTTGCATGGAATAATGGTTTTATATGGTATCATGATTGCCTATCTTTATGTAAGAATTCCCAACTAAAATAGAGAGTCCTTCTAGAATTGCACACTTCTCCTATAGGAGGACATTCAGGGTTCTTGAAAACTTACCACATGATCAMGAAGAARTTTTTCTGGGAASGTATTAAAACTAATGTTCAAAATTTCATGTATGAATGTGTGGTCTTTCAATATAATAAGGGARAGACAATCAAGACTACAAGTCTCCTACAACCATTATCTATACCAAGTCAATGTTGGGAATAAGTTTCAATGGATTTTAATATAGGTTTACCCAAATATGAAGGAAATATTGCCATCATGGTAGTAGTGGGTCAATTGACTAAGTATTCCAGTTCTCTCTCTCTTTCTCATCCTTTTAAATCAATTACAATGGCTGAAACAATCATGGAAACAATTCAAAAGGTACATGGAGTCCTCAATATTATTATAAATGACATAGATCCAATTTTGCTGGAAAATTTTGGATTGAATTATCTTCTTGTTTGGGTACTTAATTTGCTCATAGCTCATCTTACCATACTCAATCCAATGGAAAACAAATATTGTGAATAAATGTATAGAAGGATGTCTTTGTTTCTTTACATTTGATAAATAGACACAATGGGTCAAGTGGGTTCCCTTAGCAAAATGATGGTACAACACATCCTTCCATAATTCATAAAAATGTCCCATTTTTTTACACTTTATGGATATCATCCTCCATCCATCAAATATCCCTTGAAAGGGACTGCAAAGGTTCATGTAGGAGAACCAACAAGAGGTTCTAAAACTATTGAAGGACAACTTGGCTATGACACAAAATAGGATGAAACAAGCAGATCAATATCAAAGTGAAATGGAATTTGAAATGGGGGATTGGGTATTTTTGAGGCTACAACCATACAAATAGATTTCCCTCAAGCAACAAAAGAAGGAAAATAAATTATCACCCACATATTCTTCCCCCATAAGGTCTTGAAAATGATTGGAAGTATGGCTTACAAATTGGAGGAGCCTCCATATTCACATATACATCCACTATTTCATATTTCGTGCTTAAATAAGATAATCGGTGACAAGATCTCAATACAAAATATTTTTCCATAGATTAATGAAGAATGGAAAATCATACTTAAACTAAAAAAAACCTTGAAGTAAGGATTAAGTCATTTTCAAATTGAGCAATTACTGAGTACCTTGTCAAATGGAAGAACCTACAAATTGAAGATGAGACATAGGAAGATGAGTTCTTCATGAAAAAACACTTGTAGTTAGTCAAGTGTTGAGGAAAAAACTTGTTTGAAGGGGAGAGGAATGTTAAAACCTAGACAAATACCCATGTTATATATAAAACCACTTATTAAGCCTGGATATATTAAATTATTACATTTCTACTGTTATATTAGTAGGTTAGCTAGAACCCTTAATTTTACCCTTTAATTATAATTGTACCCTTTCATTATATTTACACCCTTTGTCACTTATATATATATCAAAGAGACCTAGTCTTGGGATCATCTTATCTAATCTCATATTGTATTCTGAATTGGATATATTATAAAAGGGGGTTCCCCATTTGAAGTGGATTGTATTCATTGATTTTTTTATCATTTTTAAGGTGTTGGATCATAACTACATATTTTTTCACATACTCCTCCCCATATTCCATATGAAGGATCTTGATTCCCTTTCCCTACTGCTTATCTTCAAGATATTTGAAGTCTTTGAATAACTCAACAATCTATTATTTTTTCTTTAGGAAGTATATCGAGGTGTACCTTTACTAGTCATCAATGAAGGTCAAAAAATTCATGGCCCTACTCATGGATGGGTGAGGAAATGGACCCATGATATCATGATGAACAATATCTATAGCTAATGAGGCTCTCCATAGCTTTCCTTTCTCAAAATTTTCTTCTAGATGGTTTCCAATAATACAACCTTGACATACACCATGAGAATAGTTAATGTTTGGAAATATTATCAACCTATCCTACTTGCTTAGTTGTTGCAAATAATGGTAGCTAAGTTGACCAAATATTTCATGCCACAACCTTATCACTTCATCACAATGCATTAGAAGTACAATACAATGAAATTTTGGAATAAAATTAGAAAAGACATACAATTTGGACCGATGATATGCTTTCCACCACAACTTTTGTTCCATAAGAATTTTCTCTAATGACTACTGAATCAAGTATGAAATACACTCACTTTCTAGTACTTGAATTGTAATATCCCTATTTTTAATCCCCACGAATTATATGTAATTGTATAAATTTGATTTAGGCTGGTGAGATGATGTGTTTGGGAAAAGAGTTATATTAGTTTAATGTGGTCTAATTCTAAATGGTACAATTTGTGCATTGAGATAATTAATAAAAATAATAATAGTGATTGTGATATGAAAATGATGAAGAACGAAGGTGGGGTTATGATTCCATAAGGGAGAGGGGTCCAAGGGTGACGCCACCTGCCCCTCACCGAGCAAGCTGCTCCCACCAGGACCTTCTGACACACGGGCCCGAAGAGTCAATGCCCTTCCAACTCCTTCGAGAGCTTTTTTCCCACAGTATGTCTTCCTCGGCGATTCCCCGCTTTCGGAACTCGGGAAATCGCAACTCGGGAGTTCGCGTTTCGTGCGAACACAGTTCACATGCACAACGAAACCCCGAACCCCGAAACTCCGACTGCACGCCACCTGTCTTCCACTTACTTCCGGGGCCCACGATGCNCCACCTTCTTGTCCTCTTCGATGTCCTCATAATCGAAGTAGGTTTCGAGTGCTCGGATCCAATCCAACAACTCCTCTGTATTTAGACTCCCCTCATAGATGGGAATGTCCATCTTTGTCTTCGAGCTCATCCTCGAAATGGCTTTAATCAACCTCTCTGTCGAGGCATCTTCTGCTGAGGTCTCTCCTTCATCATGTCCAGCTTCCTCTTCAACCTCGGGATCACTGAACTCTCCTGTGTCGGTTCCACGCCTCTGGGTGGCCTCCATATCTTCGAGTCTCGCCCTGAGATCTCGTATCTAATGCTCCATCTCTGGATTCCCTGCTGGATTCTCTGGTTGTCGGCCTCTTCTTCGGGCATCCCTGTCCTCACGACCAGGCGATTGCCTCTCTCTCCTGAGTGGCATTATGTCTCTACTTCTCTCTGCTGCCTGAACAAAGAGAACCCCACTCCGAGCTCTGATACCACCTTGACGCCACCTGCCCCTCACCGAGCAAGCTGCCCCATGAGGACCTTTTGACACACGGGCCCGAAGAGTCAATGCCCTTCCAACTCCTTCGGGAGCTCTTTACCCACAGTATGTCTTCCTCGGCGATTCCCCGCTTTCGGAACTCGGGAAATCGCAACTCGGGAGTTTGCGTTTCACGCGAACACAGTTCACATGCACAACCAAACCCCGAACCCCGAAACTCTGACTGCATGCCACCTTTCCTCCACTTACTCCTGGGGCCCATGATGCCACGTCACCCTTGGGATTTCGCGGATCGCGAATCCACAATGTGAAGTTCCTTTGGTGTCGAAAACCCCGAAATGCCGAACCCTGATCTAAAGGGATCTGATGCCACTTGTCCACGCTATGATCGACGGCTCAGATCGATTCGGGAATTCGCGACTCGGGATTTTTCGAGGTGTAGAACTCTTGCCTTGCCAATCCCCGAATGTCGAAACTCCGAAGTCCGATGGACTTTGATTCTCCACACCTTTGGTAGGGGGTTATCTCTCGCATAGATCCTCCTTGATCTGACGATCCTCGGGATTTCGGGAAACTTCCCTGGAGTTTCACGCCGTCAATTCTCTTCCCCTTGAAGAATTTTCTGCTGCACCACCTTCGCCCCTGTGCTTGCTTCACTAGAGTCAGC
Organism: Picea mariana; assembly: GCA_032191745.1. NCBI lineage: Eukaryota > Viridiplantae > Streptophyta > Pinopsida > Pinales > Pinaceae > Picea > Picea mariana. The sequence continues at coordinate 10,694 of JASDQU010310270.1, forward strand.
TCCCGCAGTGAAACAAAAGAACTATCTCTCCTGAGCTTTGTCCTTCTTTCTCATTCAGAGGTTCTTTCGAACACGTTCCCGGTGCTCGGTCTTCAAATACCTTCAAAAGTGTTGAAG
>JASDQU010310270.1:19617-47961 GCA_032191745.1 Picea mariana
ATATTATGAGAGCTCTCATAATATGTTTTACTCTGTATTTCCCTCCACCCCCACCCTCACCCTCACCCTCATATATGAGGGTGGGGGTGGGGGGAAATACAAAGTAAAACACACCCTCATAATATATGATGGTGGTGGTAGGGGGAAATATAGAGTAAAACATAATATGTTTTAGTCTATTTCCCCCTAGATACTCATCCACTTCTATACATATGGGATATGACAACCCCCCCTACACTTTTATTAAGAATACATAATCTCAACTCCTTATTTAAACTATTGGGAGGGAGGGGGTATGTTTTACTCATATATTTCCGCCCCCCCCCCTGACCCTCCCAATAGTTGAAATAAGGAATTGAGTTACCGTACTCTTAAATAAAAGTGTAGGGGAGTTTTTGTATCCCATATGTTTATAATTGGATGAGAATATATGGGGAAATATAGACTAAAACATATATGAGGGTGGGAATGGGGAGAAATATAGAGAAAAAAATAATATGTGTTACTCTATATTTCCCCCCACCCTATATGTTTTACTCTATATTTCCCCTCAACCCCACCGTATATATTTTACCCTATATTTCCTATCACCCACACCCTATATTTTTTACTCTATATGTCCCCCCACTCCCAGCCTCAGATTAGGTTTTACTCTATATTTCCCCCATGCCCACCCTCACCCTCACCCTCAAAATATAAAGTAAAACATGGGTTTGGGGGAATGTAGAGTTAAACATATTATTTTTTACTCTATATTTTTCCCCACCCTCATAACCTTCATATATTATGTTTTACTGTAGATTTCCCCTCACCCCCACCCTCATATATGAGGGTAGAGTTAGGGGAGATATAGAGTAAAACATAGAGTGGGGGTCAGTGGGAATATGGGATGTGGGGAAATATAAAGTAAAACATAGCGTGGGGTTGGAGGGAAACAATATGTTTTACTTTACATTTCCCTTTACTCTATATTCCCATCTACCCTCATATAGAGTAAAACATATTATGTTTTACTCTATATTTCCCCATACCCCCACCCCCAAACATGACGGTATGAGTGGGGGGAATATAGAGTAAAACATAATATGAAGGTGGGGATGGGGAAACATATTGAATAAAACATGATATTTTTTACCCAATATTCATAATATGAGGTGGGAGTGGGGGGAATATTGGGTAAAACATATTTGGTGATGGGGGGAATATTAGGTAAAACATATTATGTTTTCATCTATGTTTCACCCTACCTCCATCCCCACCCCATATATGAGGGTAGGGGTGGTGGGAAATATACAGTAAAACATAATATTGGGTAAAACATATTTGGGGTGGAAAGGAATATTGGGTAAAACATACTTGGGGGTGGACAGTGAGATTGGGGATAATATTGGGTAAAACATATTTGGTGTGGAGGGGAATATTGGATAAAACACATTTTATTTTACCCAATATTTTCCCTACCCTCACCCTCATTATGAGATGTTTTATCCAATATTCCCCCTCACCCCACCCTCATTATTTGGGTGGAGTGAAGAATCCGAGAAAATATTAAGTAAAATATATTATGTTTTACCCAATATTTTCTTTCCCTCACCACCCTCACTCTCACTTCTATGTAAACATAAAAAAATATAATTTTTATAAATTGTTACTAAAATTTTTAAATGTTTTACGAAAATTTATGTTAATAATTAATAAAAAATCCACTTAGTCTCTCTCATAACAAATGTTACCACCAACATTTTATCTTTTTGTTACAAATCCATGAAATTGTAATAGTGTTTCTCTCGTCTTAAGAGTCATATGGAGATGCAACTCGTAATTGCAAGTTATAAACCTATATTTATGTTCGAAATGGATACAAATTTTATTTTAGTTTTGTGTGGGGTTATCTTGATTTTTTATGAGCTTAATTTTTTAGGATGTTTTTTTATCACGGTTTGGAATGCTTTTTAATATATAGGTTTTATTAAATATATGCTAGTTTAATAAGAATTATTATACGAAGTAATTAAAATGTTATAAATCTATATTTATGTTCGAAATGGATACGAATTTTATTTTAGTTTTGTGTGGGGTTATCTTATTTTTTATGAGCTTAATTTTTTAGATGTTTTTTTATGACGGTTTGGAATGCTTTTTAATATATAAGTTTTATTAAATATATACTAGTTTAATGAGAATTATTATACTAAGTAATTAAAATTTAATAATGATAAGGTGTCTATTATGTTTATCCTATAAATAAATTAAAAAATATATATTTCATTGTAAAATTAAAATCACATTTTTTTTTAATGTGTAAGTACAATATACAGATAATGTAAATGTAAATCTCTATTACATTTATAATAATGGAATTGTACAATTAATATACATATCATTTCCAACCTTTTAAAAAATAATTTCAATGTTGTCATTTTTCACTTTCTTCTTTTTACCTTGGATAAAGTGTGTTATCAAAAGTATTACATTATAACAAATGTTTATGCTAACCAATTCTACATATTAAATGTAAGTATTATGAAAAAATACACCCAATTTTAATATATTAAAATATTTTCATTAAAGTTGAATTGCTTAATGAAAACAATGTCAATGTAATAATAGACTTATATGCACCAAAATTATATATATATTGCACAACACAGTACATTGGGTTATAATATTTTGTAATGCATATATTCTCTATTCTTATTATATGGTGATCACATTAAAAATTAGATTTGAATACACAAGACAAGCTACGTATTTTACAGTTTATATTGTACAATGTAATGTACTAGGTTATAGTATTTTGTAGTATATATATGATCTATTCTTATTATATGATGATCACAATAAAAATTAGATTTCATTGCACAAAATAAGTTCTGTGCATTTTACAATTCAATATTGAAGAGATTGCAAATGTTATATGTAATGTCCTTCCTAAATAAAGTAATATAAAGTAATTTTTTCTTCTAGATTGAATTCAATGAAAACAATATTAACGTCATTGTAAATTATGCAGACTAGTGTGTAGTATGGGGGAGATGTTACGTTAAGTAAATTAACAAGAAATAAAATTAAATAAAAAACAAATAACTTCTTACATAGTGTATGACAACATTTAAAAAAATTAAAGTGGTGTATATCCATGTCAAAAAGTAAATCTATAAGTTGTAATTTATTTTATCGTTATTATAAAGGAATTAATACATGACTTGAAATTAATACGCTCATATTATACAACATGCTACAATTTGTCATAATATCTTGTAGTATGTATCTATTTTATCTCTACTTATTATACTATATCTCCAAAACTTATATAATAATTTATGGAGCTTTATTTTTAAGTTCATATTTTATAAAGAATACTACTTATTGTTATTATTATTATTGAAGGATTTATATTATAAAAACACTATTAAAACACATCAAAATAGAGAGACTCTTGTAGTACATTATGTACATTTCAATGTATAGTATTTACAAAAGACACCTCAGAGATTAACTACTTAGAAAAACATAATTTAAAGTTAAACCTAGTATATCAAAAGAGAGCTTCATCATGAATTAGTTTCTTAAGGTTGACCAAATTCGACTTCTTGAAATATGTTTTGTTTGATATTCAAGGAGAGTGGCCAAGTCCACTAAACTAAGTGTCGGTATTTGAAAATTAAGGAATGAACTATAATGCCACTTCCTTATTAAGGATTAAGGTCCCAATTTTTTGTGAATGGCAAGAGACACTAGTCGGTTCAATGTTGTTGCTTCTCAAAACATGATAGAAATTAAGATGGGGAATGAAGAATAAAGATGTCTTAGTCTAACATAGTCTAATATCTAAAAGATTAGTTCCTTTTATCATGTGCTTTATGATTAGTAGCGAGTCTCCAATCCCTTTCAAATTTAGAATGTTAAGTGACTTAGTGATTTTCTATCCTTGATATAATCCTCCCTGAGTTGTAAACAAACCCATGCATCTATAGTCCTTTATAATCCATTGAAAAATAAACCCCATGCATCAATCCTTGATATAATCCATTGAAAAATAAACCTTAACTCCGTAAATATTCAACTACCAAATTTTGTTCCATGAGTTGTAAATAAACCCATGCACCTATTGTTCCTTATAAACAATACTTATTATTACTTATTCAATGAGTTGATTTTATAACGCTTGATTTTATAACGCTCTAGTCTAAACATTCTCTTTTTTGGTGATATTATCTGTTTACTTTTTCTAGAAATTAAGTGAGAAATTGTTGAATCTATAGATTTGAGTGGTTAAGTCTATTCAATCTAAGTGCCTTAGAGTTTTTCAGGAATCTATTTATGCATTCATAAATGCAATTTAAACAATAGAACATTGTGATTTCACTATGATTCATATAACCACATTCTTATAAAAAAAAAAAGGTCAAAACTTAAAACAATTTAATGATTTTGCTATTTAATAAATTATGTTAATCTAATTGTTAACTTTTATAATAAGAATATTATTTTTTTAATTTTTCATATTGTTTGACAATCAAAATACCCATGAATGACAATATATGACCCTAAATTCCATCCCTACTTCCCCAACCCACGTGAAAAAGGGGTGGCTTCTCCCACCAATTCATAGTCTCACGCCCTACTTCCCAACCCATGCGAAATATGGGTAGCTTCTCCCACCAATTCATAATGATGCAGGAGCATCGCCAACAAGTGCAAGTGGAGGACAAATGGGTATTCACCAATGTGCATTTTGGATATATTTTGAATTTCAAAGGATGGCACATTAATATAATATCTGAAAATATATAATTGCTCTTGAATGTTTTGGGAAATTTAACGCAGATCTTGAGCATTTACTCTCATCTGTCGGTTTTAGTCATTTAATGTAATCAATGTAAAGTAGTTGTAGTCTCTAATTTTGATAAGATAGCTTAGAGTTGTAGGAGGGAAAACTCAAGAAATCTCCCTTGTATGTATGATATTGTATCATTATTCTCATTGTAATTAAGCAGAAGTTGTAGAGAAAGAGACCATAGGAGAGAAGAGAAGAAGATAGATTGTAGAAGTTGTTTGAGTAGATAGTTGTTGCTATTGAAACCATCTTAAAAAGAACTTGAATTAATATGAGAAGGCTTTAATCCAATTTCATGGTGTTGTTATGGTTATTGTTTGCATCTATTGAATGGCATGTTTACATTTTTCTTATATGCTCTGTTATGCATTTGTTTCAATGCTTTATGTGTGTGATTTCATGTTGAATGTATGAATTCTGTGAGAGGAAGAGTATAAGTTTCAATTTCTTCACGTCATGAGAATTCCTACAAAGAGTGCAGTGAAGGTCCACAAGGAGTGCATTGACAAGATTCTGAGTTTTACCTCAGAAGAGCTCAGGAGAGATAGAGTTGTTCTTATACCAACATAAGTGTGAGTATAGCATAGAGTCGTGCAAGGTGTGCACAGGCCAGGTCAAGTCTTAGACTTTTCCAACCAAGTGAGTGGTTGAAGAACTTCTGTCATGAGGAGCACATAAAGTTGAAGTCCCGGTTAACCAAAGATTATTGTGGAATCCACAAGGAGTGCATGCAGGATTCCTTAGAATCCTTGAATTTGCAACAAGAGTTAAGCTCGCGAAGGATAGAGACTTGAAAAAGTGAGAAGGAATGATGAGGGTTGAAATCACCTTGCAAAAACCAAGCTCAAGAGGGATAGAATTCATCAGATATGAAGGGGCGAGAGCCATTGATTTGGCACTTGAATTTTGGCATTTTGGGAGTCAAGAGTGTGGAGCAAGCTGTTTTCGGGAATCGTGAGTTGTGAAATCCTAATAAGAGAAGGAAGAATATAGAGCATTGGATCACGGGAACCCAGGACCATTGATCTAGCATAAGTGGTCATCACAATTTCATATTTCGAGAGAAGGGGAGAGGGCCACTTCACAAATTCCTGATACACGAAATCTCAACGCGATCTACACTGTCAGATTGTGGGAAGAATCAGGACCGTTTATCTGTGGTGAAAAGATATCGACATTTCAAATATCGGGTGACGAAAGAAATGATACATTGCAAATCCTTGACATCGTGAAACCCAATGTGGCTTTTGGGGCTAAGGATATGGTCACATCAGTGATCACATGGAGTGGAGTCTCATGTCTATCATAGGTTCACGTGGACAAAGCTTAGAAAATGACCTGTGGTCTTTGAGTGTTGAAGGTTCCAGTTGGGAATCAAAGATCCATTTTGGCTCAAAGGAATTCAAAGATCCATAGGTCGTGAGGTCAACAGACCCTTCTGAGGTAGGGGCACTATGTCAGGTGGTATTAGAGCTAACAACTTTTATTTTTTGTAGTGGGAAGATAGAGGAAAGTTTTTATTTGAATTCTGCGTGGACAGATTGAAACAATGTTTCCAAGAAGACGTCAAGAGAGACCCATGACTGATCCAGTCATGGAAAGGGAGATGAGGGAACTTCGTTCTTGATTGGATTCTATGCAGACAACACAAAGGATAAAACCTGATACTAGAGGTATCAATGAGGCTAAAAGTGAGAACGAAGATGGAGTCAAAGAAGAAGTCATAGTCGAATATGTTGCAGAGGAATGTCTATTTAGAGCTATTGCAAGAATAGGTTCCAGAGAAAAAATGGACATCTCGATGAATGAAGACAACTTAGATGTTGAGGAGCTTCTAGATTGGTTTAGAGATCTGGATAAATATTTCAATTTTGAAGACATAGAGGAAGATAAGAAGGTTAAACATGTTGTCACTATACTAAAAAGGCATGCAACACTGTGGTGGGATGAACTGAAGGCTGACAGGCGTTGCAAAGGAAAACAAAGGATCAAAAGCTAGGACAGGATGTTCGCCAAGATGAAAGACAAATTCATACCCCGAGATTATCAAATCAATATGTTTCGAAGGATGCAGAATTTAAGACAGAATGGGATGACAGTAAAGGAATATACAGAGGAATTTTATAGATTAAATATCAGAGCTGGTCATCATGAGAGTGATGATGAAAAATTCTTCAGATACATGAATGGCCTCAGATATGAGATTCGGGATGATATGAGCATGGTGACAATCAGGAATGTAGAAGATTTTTATCATATTTCTTCAAAGGAAGAAGTGAAATTGGTCTGAAAGCAAGGTCAAAGGGGCAGAGGTAGAAGTCAGAGTAGAGGCAAAGAAGTTTCCCAGGACAGAGTACAGAAGCCCAAGGATGAATAAAAGAAACCACATAACCACCTAGAAAGGGGAGGAAGCTCACAAGGAGGACAGTATGATGATAGGAACACTTTTGCTCGAGCAAGAGGAAGAGGAAGAGGCAGAGGAGGTGAAATAAAGTGTTTTGTCTATGGAAATATCAAACACAAATTGTGGTAATGTCCTGATAGAAAAAGAGATGGAGGAGGCAAATCTCACATTTCAGAAGCGCAAAGGTGAAATGTTGAGGCAGAAGATGAAGAAGGTGGAAGATCCTTAATGATTAGTAAGATTCTCTTGAATCGAGAGAAAGAGGTGGAGAATCCAGTCCAGAGGAACAATTTATTTAGGACTGCTTGTAAGAACAAGGACAGGGTATGCAAGGTGATAGTTGATAGTAGAAGCATGGATAATATAGTATCCACAGAGATGGTGGAAAAGTTGGAATTGGAGATCGTTGCACATCCAAGCCCATACAAATTTTAGTGGTTGCAAAAGGGACATCAGGTAACAGTCACTAAACAATGTTTAGTTGAATTTAAGATAGGGTGATACATAGATGAGATTTTATGTGATGTTATTCCCATGGATGATGTCATGTTCTTTTGGAGAGACCATGGAAATATGACAAAAATGTTATTCATGATGGAAGAAAGAACACCTATACCTTGGAGAAGAATGGTAGGATGCATATGTTGCTTCCAATTGAAGACAAGAAGGTGAAAGAAGAAACAAGCAATACTATACTTCTCATGAGTGAGAAGGAAATTCTATATGAAGTTAAGAAATATGAAGAAATGCATTTTTTTGTGGTGAGGAGACCTAGAGTCATCTTGACCAATACCTCAATAGATGATCTACCTAAGGAAATTCAGGAAATGTTGGAGAATTTCACTGATATAGTGGTGGACGATTTTCCTTGTTCATTGTCACCCATCAGAATTATAAGCCATCATATTGAACTTATACCAGGAGTGAGTTTACCAAACAAAGAAGCATACAGATTGACATTGAAAGAGAATGAAGAAGTCAAGAAGCAAGTCTAGGATTAGATGGAAAAAAGGTTGATTAGGGAAAGCTTGATTCCATGCATTGTACCAACAATGTTGAGTTCAAAGAAGGATGGTGGATGGAGAATGTGTACACACTCGAGGGCTATAAAAAAAATCACCATCATGTATAGATTTCCTTTACCTAGGATGGATGACTTGATGGATTGCTTGAGTGGGGAAAAGTTTATTTCAAAATTTGATTTGAAAAATGGATATCACCAGATTAGGATGAGGGAAGGTGATGAATGGAAGACAACATTCAAGATGAATGAAGGACTATATGAATGGCTTGTTATGTCGTTTGGCTTGACGAATGAACCAAGTACTTTTATGATATTGATGAACGAAGTCTTAAAAGATTTCATTGGGAAGTTTGAAATTATGTATCTTGATGATATATTGATCTCCAGTAAGATTGAGGAAGAGCATTTGAGACACTTAGCTTTAGTGATGAGGAGGTTACAACAAGAGAAGTTGGTTACAAATCTGAAGAAGTCATCTTTCATGAAGACAACACTCATTTACTATGATTTATTTGGGTTTTGTAATATCTTAGAATGAGTTGAAGATGGATCCAGAGAAGGTAAAAACAATCAAAGAATGGCCATCACCAAGGAATAACTTTGAAGTCAAAAGCTTCCATGGACTAGCCAGTTTTTATAGGAAGCTCATCAGATTTTAGTGGGGTTAGTGCACCAATGATGGACACAGTCAAGAAGAGACATAAATATTTTCATTCGACAGAGGAAGTAGGAAGAAGTTTCAAGTTGTTAAAGGAGAAGATAACTGGACAACCAGTTTTGGTTCTGCCAGATTTCAGTAAAACATTTCAAGTCAGATGTGACGCAAGTGGATTTGCGATTGGAGTAGTCTTAAGTCAAGACAATAGACCAGTTGCATACTTCAGTGAGAAGCTGAACAATACCAAGTTAAAATATTCCACGTATGATAAAGAATTTTATGCAGTCATACAAGCATTGAAGAAATGGAGGCACTACATGGTTCCCAAAGAGTTCCTTTTGTATAGCGACAACCATGCCTTACAGTTTATAACCAGACACGAAAAACTAAACCAGAAACATGCAAAATGGGTTGAATTTATGCAGAACTTTAATTTTGTTATAAATCACATTTCTAGAACTGCTAACAAGGTTGTTGATGCATTGAGAAGGAAATGTTTGATTTTGTAGGAGTTTCGAGTGAAGACCTTAGGTTTTGATAGCCTTAAGGAAATGTACAGGGATGATTCATATTTAAAGGATGCTTTTGAAGCACATGAGAATCCTGTTTTGAGAGATAGAAGCCAATGGATTGAATATTTAATTCAGGATGGACTGTTTTTTAAAGGAAATTAGTTGTGTATCCCGAAGAGTTCTATGAGAGAAAACCTTTTGAAGGAAAAACATAGTGCGGGATTGGTTGGAAATTTTGGCCATGATAAAAAGTTTGCGCAACTGAACAATCTATATTATTGGCTAGGAATGAGGAAAAATGTCAAGAAATTTGTCAATAGATGTAGAATTTTCCATCACACAAAGGGGAAAAGATAGAATATAGGGTTGTATCAACCACTACCAATACCAGAGAGACTGTGGGATGCGGTAAGAATGGATTTTTTGTTAGGACTACCAAGGAGACAGAGAGGTTGTGATTCCATATTCGTGGTAGTCGACAGATTCTCAAAAATGGCACATTTCATTCCATGTCAAAAAACCAGTGACGCAACACACATTGTAAATCTATTTTTCGAAGAAGTTGTTCGACTTCATGGTTTATCCAAGAGTATTGTTTTGGACAGGGATACCAAATTTGTTGGTCATTTCTGGAGGACACTATGGAATAAGCTGGGGAAAAATTTATCTTTTAGCTCAGCATATCACCCTCAAATGGATGGGCAAAATGAGGTAGTAAATCAAAGTTTAGGGGATTTATTGAGGAGTTTAGTAGCTTAACATCATAGTCAATGTGATCAGATTCTACCACAAGCGGAATTTGCATATAATGACTCACCTAATAGGAGCACAGGACAGAGCCCATTCTAGATAATTTATGGAATGCATCCAAGGGGAGTATCTGAGTTGAGAGACTTAGAGCAGAGTGAGTTCAGAAGTGATGGAGTAGAAGATTTTGTAGCAGAGATGCAGGAGCTCCACAATAAAATCAGAGAGAGCTTCAGTTTGAAGTGGGAGATTTATTTTTAGTGCACCTCAGAAAAGAAAGGTTCCCAAATGGAACATATAATAAATTTAAGATGAAAATGATAGGGCCGTGTAAGATTTTATGGAAATTTGAGGAAAATTCTTATGAGATAGAATTGCCATATGGTATGGGCATATCACCCATATTCAACGTAGCATATTTGTTCCCATATAGAGTAGACGAAGCCAGAGGAGAAGAGAATACAAAGGAAGTTCAGTGGGTCAAACAGATGCCTGTAGTTGAAAATTCGCAGATGGAAAATATCATTGATCAGAGAGTTGTCAAGAAAACCCGGAGAAAGACATATCTTGAATATTTGATAAAATGGAAGGGACACCCGATTGAGGATTCCAGTTGGGAAAGTGAAGCAGATATTCAGAAACATGGACAAATGGTGCAGGAGCTCATGGAAAGGAGTCCATGAATGTTTTAGACAGAGGAGTATGATGCAGGAGCATCGCCAACAAGCACAAGTGGAGGACAACTGGATATGCACCAATGCACATTTTGGAGATATTTTGAATTTCAAAGGACGACACATTAATTTAATATCTGAAAAGATATAATTTCTCTTGAATGTTTTTGGAATTGTAACGCAGATCTTGAGCGTTCGCTCTCATCTGTTGGTTGTAGTCATTTAATGTAATCAATGTAAAGTAGTTGTTTTATTTAATTTCGATAAGATAGATTAGAGTTGTAGGAGGGAAAACTCAATAAATCTCCCTTGTATGTATGGTATTGTATCATTATTCTCATTGTAATTAAGTAGAAGATGTAGAGCAAGAAAGCATAGGAGAGCAAAGAAGAAGATAGATTGTAGAAGTTGTTTGAGTAGATAACTTTTTTGATTGAAACCATGTCTAGAAGCACTTGAATTAATATGAGAAGGCTTTAATCCAATTTCATGGTGTTGTTATGGTTACTGTTTTCATCTATTGAATGGTATGTTTATAATTTGCTTATATGCTCTATTATGCATTTGCTTCAATGCTTTATGTGTGTGATTTCATGTTGAATGTATGAAGCCTGTGAGAGGGAGAGTATAAGTTTCAATTTATTCTCGTCCTGAGAATTCCTGCAAGGAGTGCAGTGAATGTCCGTAAGGAGTGCGTTGACATGATTCTGAGTTTTACCTCAGAAGAGTTCAAGAGAGATAGAGTTGTTCTTATACCAACATAAGTGTGAATATAGCACAGAATCGTGCAAGGTGTGTGCAAGCCAGGTCGAGTCTTAGAATTTTCTAATGAAGTGAGTGGTTGAAGAACTTCTGTTGCGAGGAGCATGCAAGTTTTAATTCTTGGTAATCAAAGATTATTGTGGAAGTCACAAGGAGTGCATGCAGGATTCCTTATAATCCTTGAATTTGCAGCAAGAATTAATCTCAAGAAGGATAGAGATTTAGAAAAGTGCAAAGGAAGGATGAGGGTCGAAGTCACCTCACAAAAACCAATCTTAGGAGGGATAACAACCGTCAGATATGAAGGGGTGAGAGTCGTTGATTTGGCACTTGAATTTCGACATTTTGGGAGTCGAGAGTGTGGAGCAAGCTATTTTCGAGAATCACGAGTCGTGAAATCCTGATAAGAGAAGGAATAATTTGGAGTGTTGGATAACGGGAACCCAAGACCATTGATCTAGCATAATAGTTCATCAGGATTTTAGATTTCGGGAGAAGGGGAGAGGGCCACTTCACAAATTGCTGATACGCGAAATCCTGACACGATCTGGACCGTCAGATCGTGGCAAGAATCAAGACCGTTGATCTATGGCAAAGAGATATCAACATTTCGGATATCGGGCGATGAGATAAAAGCTACATCACAAATCCCTGACATCGCGAAACTTGACGTGCCTTTTGGGGCTAAGTTTGTGGTCACATGGAGTGGAGGCTTACATCTAGCATAGGTTCATATAGGCAGAGCTTAGAAAAAGACCTGTGGCCTTTAAGTGCTGAAGGTTCCAGTTGGGAATCAAAGAGCCATTTTGGCTCAAAGGAATTTGAAGATCCATAGGTCGGGAGGTTAGCAGACCCTGGTGAGGTAGGGGCATTGCATCACATAATCTCATGCCCTTCGATAAAATTCACCCCTCCACATTTTTCAGCTTCTCCCACCAATTTATAATCACAAGCCCTCGTTCAAATTCATCCATTCAAATTTTTCTTCTCCAACGACTCCTCTCCCACCTCCCAGTCCTTTAATTCCAGAAAATATAAAGTTTCGGAGAATGTAGAGTTAAACATATTATGTTTTATTCTATATTTTTCCCCACCCTCATCACCCTCATATAGTATTTTTTAATCTATATTTCCCCTCTCCCTACCCTCATCACCCTCATATATGAGAGTGGGGTGAGGGGAGATATAGAGTAAAACATAGAGTGGGGGTGGATGGGAATATGGGGTGTGGGGAAATATAAAGTAAAACGTAAGGCAGGGTTAGGGGGAAATAATACATTTTAGTTTACATTTCTCTTTACTCTATATTCCCCTCCACCCTCAGCCTCATATAGAGTAAAACATATTATGTTTTACTCTATATTTCCCCATACCCCCACCCCCAAACATGAGTGTAAGGGTGGTGGGGAATATAGAGTAAAACCTAATATGAGGGTGGGGATGAGGGAAAATATTGAGTAAAACATAATATGTTTTACCCAATATTCATAATATGAGGTGGGAGTGGAGGAATATTGGGTAAAACATATTTGGGGATGGGGAGAATATTGGGTAAAACATATTATAGAGTAAAACATAAATTAAAACATATAGAGTAAAACATTTTTTTTTTAATCTATGTTTCACCCTACCCCCACCCCCATATATGCGGGTAGGAGTGGTGGGAATTATAGAGTAAAACATAATATGAGTGTAGGGATGGGGGAAATATAGGGTAAAACATATTTGGGGGTGGAGGGGAATATTGGGTAAAACACACTTGGGGATGGAGGGTGGGAGTGGAGAGAATATTGGATAATACATATTTGGGGGTGGAGGGGAATATTGAGTAAAACATATTCTGTTTTACCCAATATTTCTCCCACCATCACCTTAATTATGGGATGTTTTACCAAATATTCCCCCTCACCTCACCTCATCCTCATTATGGGGCGGGGTGAAAGAAATATTAACTAAAAAAATATTATGTTTTACACAAATTCCCTCTCCCTCACTTTAATGTAAACATGAGAAACTGTATTTTTTATAAATTATTGCTAATCCCTTTTAATGTTTTACCAAAAATTATATTAATAATTAATAACAAATCCAGTAAATACTATTAAATGTGTCAATATATCTCTTATAACAAATGTTACCAACATTTTATCTTGGGGTTACAACTTCATGAAATTGTAATAGTGTTTCTCTAGTCGTAATAATAATATGGAGATGCTAACAGTTTTGAATGCATTTTTAATAAATAAGTTTTATGAAATATATATTAGTTTAATGAATAAATTATTATACTAGCTAATTAAAACTTAGTAATGATAGGTTATGTGTTATGTTTATCCTATAGATAAATAAAAAACAAAAATTTATTACATTTTTATTATTATACTAGGTAATTAAAATTTATTAATGATAGGGTATGTTTTATGTTTATCCTATTATAGATAAATAAAAACATTACGGGTAAAGACAAAAGAAAAAGGCTTTCTACATCTGCACCGTCCTTAAGTAACGGTTTTTTATCAGCTATAACAAAAAAAAAATTATGCAAATTATATTTTTTAAATGTTTAATTACAACATAAAGATAACGTAAATATATATGTTTAATACATTTACAATAATGAAATTGTACTATTAATATACATATCATTTCTAACTTTTAAAAAAATAATATAATTGTTGTCGTTTTCACTTTCTTATTTTTACTTTGGGAAAGTTGGTTATGAAAAGTGTTACATTATAATAAATGTTTATGCTAATCGATTCTATATATTAAATGTAAATATTATGAAAAGGTACCCAATTTTAAAAGGTGGAAATATTTACATTAAAGTTGAATAGCTTAATGAAAACAATGTCAATGCAATAATAGACTTTTGTGCACCAAAAATATATATATTTATTTTGCACAACACACTACTAGGTTATAATATTTTGTAGTGTATATATGTTCTATTCTTATTATATGATGATTACATTAAAAATTAGATTTTATTGCACAAGATAAGATAAGTGCATTTTAAAATTCAATATTGAAGAGTTTGTAAATGTTACAAGTTTTTTTATATAAAGTAAATTATTTTTTGAGATTGAATTCAATATCAATGTCATTGTAAAAACAAATAATTACCATCATGTATCATGTATGACAACATTTAAAAAAATTAAAGTGATATATATCCATGTCAAAAATTAAATTTATAAGGTGTAATTTATTTTATTCTTATTATAAAGGAATTAATATATAGCTTTGAATTAAATGATTAACACATTTACATGTTTAAAAACATGATCTTTCTCAATATTTGATAAATCCTAATTTAAAATAAAATCACACTTATATTATACAACACACTACAAATTGTCATAATATCTTGTAATATGTATTTATTTTATCCCTATTTATTATATTATATCTCTAAAAATTATATAATAATTTTTGGCCCTTTATTTTTAAATTCATATTTTGTAAACAATACTACTTATTATTATTATTAAAAAAATTATATTATAAAAAAATTGTTAAAACACGTTAACATAGAAAGACTCTTGCAGTTATGTACATTTCAATTTATAGTATTTACAAAAGACTTAACTACTTTGAACAACATAAGTCAAAGTACATTATGTACATTTCAATGTATAGTATTTACTACTTTGAACAACATAATTCAAAGCACATTATGTACATTTCAATGTATAGTATTTATTACTTTGAACAACATAATTCAAAGCACATTATGTACATTTCAAAGTATAGTATTTACAAAAGAAATCTAACTTAACTATTTTGAAAAACATAATTCAAAATTAAAACTAGTATATTAAAAGAGAGCTTAATTATGAATTACTTCCTTAATGTTGATCAAATTCCACTTTTTGAAATATATAATTTTTTATATTAAAGAAAAGTGGACAAGTCCACTAAACCAAGTGTCGTGAGTTGACAATTAAGGAATGGACTATAATGCCACGTCCTTATTAAAGACTAAGGTCCCAACTTTTTGTGAAATGACAATAAACACTAATACATCTACTTCAATGTTGTTGCTTCTCAAAACATGATAGAAATTAATATGGGGAATGAAGAGGAAATATGTCTTCATCTAACATCTAAAGAATTAATTCCTTTTATCATGTGTTTTATGATTAGTAGTGAGTATCCAATCACTTTCAAGTTTAGAATGTTAAGTAACTTAGTGATTTTCAATCCTTGATATAATCTTCCCTGAGTTGTAAATAAACTAATGCATCTATCTTCCTTTATAATCCATTGAAAAATAAACCCCTGCATCAATCCTTGATATAATCCATTGAAAAATAAACCTTAACTCCGTAAATATTCAACTACCAAATTTCATCCCTAAGTTGTAAATAAACCCATGCACCTATTTTCCCTTATAAATAATACTTATTATTACTTACTCAATGAGTTGATGAGTTGATTTTATAACACTCTAGTTTGAACGTTCTTTTTTTAGGTGATGTTTAATTTTGTCATAAATTCGGTGAGAAATTGTTGAATTTGCAGATTTGAGTGGTTAAGCTTGTTAATGCCCCAGGGTTTTTTAGGAATCTATTTATGCATTCATAAATGTTGTCATTTTTCAATGTTGTTTATTTAATCATTCTAACAAAAAAAAATCACTTTCTTCTTTTTACCTTAGACAAGTTTGTTATAAAAAATATTACTTTATAAAAAATGTTTATGTTAACCAATTATACATACTAAATGTAAGTAGTATAAAAAAAAGTACACCTAATTTTAAGATATTGAAATATTTGCATTAAAGTTGAATTGCTTAATGAGAACAATGTCAATGCAATAATAGATTTATATGCACCCAAATTATATATACTTATTTTACACAAGTATTATGAAAATGCACACCCAATTTTATGATATTGAAATATTTACATTAAAGTTGAATTGGGTAATGAGAACAATGTCAATACAATAATAGACTTATATGCACCAAAATTATATATACTTATTTTTCACAACATATAGTATAGTGGGTCATAGTATCTTGTAATGCATGTATTCTCTATTCTTATTATATGGTGATCACATTAAAAATTAGATTAAACACTAGGTTATAGTATCTTGTAATGCATCTAATTCTTTATTATTATTATATGGTGATCACATTAAAATTTAGATTTGATTGCACAAGACAAGTTAGGTTCATTTTAAAATTTATATTGCACAACACAGTGTACTAGGTTATAGTATTTTGTAGTGTATATATGTTCTATTATTATATGATAATCACATTAAAAATTAGATTTTGCTTCATAAGATAAGTTAGGTGAATTTGGTGAATTTCACATATAATGTCCTTTCTATATAAAGTAAGTTCTTTTTAGGCATTGAATTCAATGAAAACAATATCAATGTCATTGTAAATTATGCATATTAGTGTGTGGTATGGGAGAGATGTTACGTTATGTTAATTGACAAGAAAAAAAATTAAATAAAAAACAAATAACTACGTACATAATGTATAACCATAATGTATAACGATATTTAAAAAAATTAAAGTGGTGTATATCCATGCCAAAAGGTAAATATAAAAGGTGTAATTTATTTTATCATTAATATGAAAGAATTAATACATGGCTTGGAATTAAATGATTAAAACATTTATATGTTTAAAAAAACGATCATTCTAAATATTTGATAAATCTAGTTTAGGATAAATTTATGCTCATTTTATACAATAGCCTACAGTTTCTCATAACATCAATATCTTGTAGTATATATCTATTTTATCCCTACTTATTATACTTTATCTCCAAAAATTATATAATAATTTTTGGCCATTTATTTTTAAATTCATATTTTATAAACAATACTACTTTATTAATAACTAAGTTCATATTTTATAAACAATACTACTTTATTATTATTATTATTATTATTGAAGGATTTGTATTATAAAAAGACTATTGAAACACATCAAAATAGAAAGACTCTTGTAGTACATTAATATACATTTCAATGTATAGTATTTACAAAAGACACCCAAGAGATTAACTACTTTGAAAAACATAATTCAAAGTTAAAACTAGTATATCAAAATAGAGCTTCATCATGAATTACTTCATTAAGGTTGATCAAATTCGACTTCCTAAAATATTTTTTGTTTGATATTCAAGGATATTGGCCAGGTCCATTAAACAAATTGTCATGAGTTGACAATTAAGGAATTGACTATAATGCCACTTCCTTATTAAGGACTAAGGTCCTAATTTTGTGTGAAGTGGCAAGAGACACTAGTCGGTCTACTTCAATGTAGTTGCTTCTCAAAACATGATAGAAATTGAGATGAGGGAATGAAGATGAAATATGTCTTAGTCTAACATCTAAAGGATTGGTTCCTTTTATCATGTTCTTTATGATTAGCAGTGAGTCTCCAATCACTTTCATGTTTAGAATGTTAAGTGATTTAGTGATTTTCAATCCTTATATAATCCTCCCTGAGTTATAAATAAACCCATGCAACAATCCTTGATATAATTCATTGAAAAATAAACCTTAACTCCATAAATATTCAACTACCAAATTTCCTCCCCGAGTTGTAAATAAACCCATGCACATATTGTCCTTTATAAATAATACTTATTATTACTTACTGAATGAGTTTATTTTATAATTCTCTAGTCTAAACGTTCTCTTTTTTGGTGATATTATCTGTTTAATTTTGCCAGAAATTGGGTGAGAAATTGTTGAATTTGCAAATTTGAGTGGTTAATTCTATTCAATCTCAATGCCCGAGGGTTTTTCAAGAATCTATTTATGCATTCTTAAATGAAATTTAAACAACAAAAAATTGTGATTTCACTTTGATTCATATAACTATATTCCTTTAAAAAGTGTCAAAACTTAAAACAATTTAATGTTTTTTCTATGTAATCAAATATATTAATCTAATTCTTAACTTTTATGAACATAATATTAATTTTTTTTATTTTTCATATTGTTTGAAAATCAAAATACCAATGAATGACAATATATGACCCTCGAATTTCATCCCTACTTCCCAACCTACATGAAAAAAGGTGGATTCTCCCACCAATTCATGATCTCACGCCCTAGTTCCCAACCCATGTGAACAAGGGGAAACTTCTGCCACCAATTCATAATCTCATGCCCTTTGATCAAATTCACCCATCCACATTTTTTGGCTTCTCCCACTAATTTATAATCTCATGCCCCTCGTTCAAATTCATCCATTCACATTTTTCTTCTCCAACGGATTCTCTCCCACCTCCCAATGCTTTCATTCCACATCCCAAGTTTCACAAGAAATACAAATTTAACATTGTCAAACATCATCATGACGGTTGCTTTAGACAAATTTTCCTGGCTTCTAGATGACCTTTTGTGCTTCATCCTCTCTAAAATCCCAATTACAAAGGCAGTCATATGCTTTGTTATTTCTCAGAGATGGAGATTTCTCTACACCCAAATACCCCAACTTACACTCTCTCCCTATCTTGTCTTAGGCCCGATCACCATGCTTTCCCCTTTTGAGTAATTATATCATGACTTTAGAGATTATCACTTTAGAGGGTTTCCCTTGCATGCCTGTAGTATTGATTTCCTTTCCTTCTAAGGAAAATCTCATGAAAATATCTTGAAAATTAAGGGCCATTATTCCCAATGATTGTAACCATTGGACCCGTAATACAACATTAACAGCTCCCATTTAGATGGAAATCATGGGACTATCCAATAAATAATCCCCCATATTGATCTAAATACTATGGAACTTCACATAACAATTTATCGTACCTCCATCTGCAATCATTACTTGGAACTATGGTGTTGGATATACAAAGAAATTCAGATGTTTTGCTAGTTTGTGATTGATGAAGTTGTGGGTACTAGTAGAATCAATCAATATTGTTACCTTTTTATTTTTGATATATTCTTCTATATTGAGGGTTTGTGGAGTACTGATGCCATCCAATGCATGCCAAGATATCATTGGAGTAGTCTCTTCTAGCTCTAGATATTGCGACGGTTCTAATTCTTTATCTTCTTCCTATTTGTTTTCTATGTAGAATAGTTTCTTATCATTACATGTATGCCCCTTAATGTACTTGTTGTCATAACTGAAACATAGTCCTTTTTCTCTTCTTTCATCCATTTTTTGAGGTGTCAACCATTTCAGTTGAGGTACGATTTTCTTATGATCCCCAAAACAATCTTTTCTTCTTGTGTATTCTCCATTGGTAGACTTGTGTGTAACCTTATTCTTGGATTGAATATGACGAGCAGACTGTATAACTTCCACAATATTTGTAGGGTGTCTTAAGAAAATCTCATGTTTAATGTCCTATTTTAATCCAACCATGTAAGCTTGCAACAATTTTGCATCACTTATTCCATCCACCCCTGTGGTCGATACCTAGAATTCTAAATTATTATCTTTAGTATCACCTAAGTGTTTGATTCTAGTCAATTGACTGAAGTAGTCATGTTCCCAAGATTTCCCATATTATGCTTCTAAGTCTCTTATAGATAAACCCCAGGTATAATGATAAAAAGGGGGATGCCTTTTCACTATCCATTGGTACCATTTATATGGTTTTATCTCGAAGTTCAAGGTTTCTATGTGAATCCTTTTCTTATCATCCATAATATTATGCAGTTCAAAATATTGCTCTATTTGGTTCACCTAGGTAAAAACCTGTGTTCCATCAAACTTCTTTAATTCAGTCTTGGGAAGGTTGAATTTAGGACCACCACCATAATTAACTCCATTGTTAGAGTGAAATCAACTATAAAATTGCTTATGATCAGCAGGTTGTTCAACTTGAATACTACCATTATTTTCACGAGTTTCCTGCATTTTGATATCTCCTTTAGGAATTGGATTATTATTGACAGGTTGTTCAACCTTAATACTACCTTTGTTTTCATGATTTCATTTCATTTTGATATCTCCTTTAGGGGGTCTCTCATCTAGAGCCCAGGAGATGATGGAAGACAAGGAATTTTGCAATTCCTCCATGGATTTTTTATTTCTACTTTTTTTTCATCCATCTTATTTTTCATGTCATCCATAGTTATTTTCATCTCATTTTTATTCTCATTCATCTTCCCATCCATTTCTTGATTTTTTTTTGAGAGATTACCAACTCATCCCTTGTTATTGACTTAGCACTCAAATCATTAAGTTCTTCCTCCAATTTGGATAGGCTATTATGTATGTCCTCATTTTCTTCTTGAGTTATAGATGCGACTTCGGGAGGTTTAATTGGTGTTGACATATTTTTTGGAACCATGTATAATAAAAATAATAATACTCAGGTCTTTTTCCTCTTTATCACAAATTTTGAATCACCAAAAACAAGCATTCCAATAAAACTTTATGCCAAACATATATGAGGGTGGTGGTTGGGGGAAATATAGAGTAAAAAATAATATGTTTTACTCATATAGTTCCCCTCACCCCCACCATAATGTAGTTTACCTCTTATATGATGGTGGGGGTGGGGTGGGGGGAAATACAGAGTAAAACATATTATATATATGGGAGTTGGCATGGGGGGAATGTAGAGTAAAACATAATATGAGGATGAGGGTGTGCGGAAATATAGAATAAAACATATTATATATATGAGGGTGGGAATCAAGGTGGGGTAAAATATGTTTTTCCCTCATATATGAGTGTAGGGGTGGGAGGAAATATAGAGTAAAATGTGGGTGTGGGGTGGAATATAGATTAAAACATATTCCCTCATATATGAGGGTGGGGGGGAATATAGAGTAAAATGTGAGGGTTAGGGAAAATATAGAGTAAAATATAATATGTATTACTCTATATTTCCCTACACCCCCACCCTCTAAATATATGTTTTACTCTATATTTATCTCCACCCTATTTTCTATTGGCATGTTTTATAGGACTGTTTGTGCTTGTCATTGATGACAAGAACAACAACATCGATGGAAAATAGGAAAAGTATAATCTCAGGAGGAGAAGTGAATAGTATGCAGAGACGAGAAAGCTCAGAAGAGATAACAGTTTCTAGAAGCGCAGACGATGTCCAAATTATCAGGACTCACAGAAGGATCAAAGGTCGAGGTCTTTGACACTTATAAATTATTCCAAATTGGGAGGAAGCGTAAGCGCATGAGGTAGAGCGACAATGGTCGTTGGATCGAAAAATGTGAAGAATATGGACCATTAGATCAGATTCCAGATAGGAGGAACGAGTGCACAAGAGAGGATCATATCCCATCTGTTGGATCTGAGCACAAAGGACCAACAACCGTTAGATCTAGTGGAGTTGTGAGGAGGTTACCATTCAGGGAATCACACTTTGGAAGAATGGCAACTTGAAAGTTGAATTACCCGAAATATGAAATGAATGTGGACCATCGGATCTGGAGAAAATGCGATGACCGTCAGATTGAATTAGTGGAAGGACAGGATAATCAAGGGTTGAGATCTGAGATCATGATCACCCGAATATCCGCTAGTCGTTGGATTGAATTAATTGAAGGGTAAGTTAAACAGGGCAAAAGGGCTGAGAATTTGATTATCTGAATACCCAAAGGCGATCTTGACCATTGATCAAGAAAGGGGATGAAAAACCATTGATCTAGTTAAAAGGTCAAAAATCCCGAAGTGAACGAGGACCATTGATGTGATGAGGGACACACATAAGTGGATTTTCAACTCTAGAAGTTTGGTGTATGGGAAAAGCATGAGTTTGAGATTTGAAATCTATGAATTCTGAAGACCCAAAGAGCCTAAATGAATCCTCGACCATTGGATCATTCGAAGTAAACTTCATCTGTCAGATCAGTCTAAAGTGGAAGGATAGGATAAGGTAAAGGGCATGCTAATCTCAGCGGCCAAAAATTAGGGACTCATATCTACGGCCGAAAGGGAATATCAGACCCCCCCAGCTTTCTTCCTTTAACCATGGGGGGGGGGGGGTCTGAGTTGGTAGTATTTTCCATGTGGGACCCTCATACGTGTCACCCTCCTATTAACTTGGACCCCCCTCGCTCTTTACCACTTACCGACTCATACCCCCTTCGAGTAAACCACCAAACCATTCATACATACCACCTCCACGTTCTGACATCACACTCCACTACCCGCTACATGTCTCACCCATGTCAGCAGACTACCTCAGCAAGGAAACAAGTCGTTTGATCTGAAATATCACTTCGGGTGTATTCTCAATCGTTGATCATAGTACAGTGGAAGGATAGTGTAAGTTTGAGAAGTTGAAATCTCGAAGTGCCGAAGGGTGAAGTTATGATAGTCGTCCATCTCAATGTTTTATTAAGTCCTAGCCATCTGATTAAACAATGAAAGGATGAGTGTAAGGATAAAATATGACCATTGATTTGTCCCCATGAAATAATCCATCTGATCTGATCTGTCCATTTAGGAGCATCGTCAAGATCATAAGATCAACAGTCTCATTGCATTATGGGGCCATAACATGCTCGGGTCTTAATTTTTCTTAAGTGGTCCACAATCGAAACCACAATTTTAGAGAAAGGACTTGTGGAGGCTCGTAGTGAATTGCAGAGCGAAAAGAAGGTTTCCGTCAAATCGCCTATGCACAAGCCCACAATCGTGTGGTCACGTGAAGCTCATAGCCCAATTCATATCATGAAAAGGAGCTAGCTCTCACTAAACTGAGTGTTCGCATTCAAATGGTCACCAGGTGAGCAAATAGAGAGCGCTTGCATACCCTGTTGGGTCTAGCAGGGCAGAACAACTATGGAGCATAGGGTTAAAGGAAAAAAAACGAACTACAATCTAATATCAACTGAAAACGAATGAAACGGTAAAAAATAAACAACAAACATCAAACAAAAAACACAGGGGTCACCAATGGTTTCAGGATGGTGTATTAATGAAACCGGAGCACGTTGAGGGAAGAGACCAGAGGTTCCTTCTCCCCCCAACGGAAGGCTCTTTGGGGCCCTCACACAATCTGCTTTCCTTACAAATGAGAAGAACTGTGCATAGCAGTGAAAGAACTCTCGGTGATGCAACTAATGGGTTGTTGTTGAAGGATGAGCCCTTAACCATCTGAACAACATAACAGTGCTTAGAATTTCTTGCCAAAACAGTGTATCCTCATGGCCTTTTATAGCAGCTCCTCGGGCGGTCACGTAACCTTCTCAAAGTGTGAACAGGGACCCTTTTAGGGTTTATTTAGGTCATTAACCCGCCGATTTTGCAGATCCGGCTCTGATTTGAGAGTCAAATCATCTTGGGAGCCGGTCCGTAAGCGGTTGGGAGGCCGACCTATTCAATTAATGCGCCATATTACCAGATGCGTGGGTTTCTGTGTTGACAGCTGCGCGTCGAGCGCGCATGCGCTAATAACACGTTTTTTTCCTGCACATGCGCGCGCGCACCAAACTGCTATAAAGCGCCCTTCAATTTTTGGTTACTTTGTATAGTTTGTGGACCTTCTGGAGTGCTGTGAAATTAATTCAGTGCCATGAATGACTTCATTGTTGTTTTGATGATGCGGAGTTCTTTTCGCCATGTGCAGACGAATTTTCAATGATAACAGATGCCCCCTGATGGATGAGGTTAGGAGCATACGTATAGCCGAAATCCATCAATGTTTCTTCTACTGAGAATGTTGTTGTAAGGGAAAGCAAGAGTGGGATTGTTCGAAGCGATCCGTTGAAGAAAGAAGGAACCGGTATCTCGACCTTCTGAGAGACGTGCAGAAAAAATATACAACTGTGTACAAACGAGGCGAGCATGCCCCATGCTCGTGTGATGTAACTCTGAAAAAAGATGATGGAAGTGTTGGTGTAGACAACTGCAGCGGTAATGATAAAGGAAAAAGACAATTCTGCAAAGGAACATACTCTGAATAACAGGCAATGATCGCTGTAATAAGCAGCGACGATGATGTGGGCATTGATGGCCCTACCACGTTCATAGGTCTTCGTCAAATGACAAAAATAACTGCAATAGTCGCAAAGTAAGACCCACCATAACATGAGAGAGTGTTGGCGTCAAATGTTATGGGGGCCAACGAAAACATGAAGCAATGGTGTTTCACCCTGTGCCATCCGAGATCTCTCATTAAAATAGAGAATGAGAATCAAGATACTGTCGCCCTTCTGGAAAAGTGTGCTGATGTCGACAAAAGGGGGACGCGACTCCCAGAAGCAAAAAGGTGCTCCATGGAATCTACTGAGGTGAGGAAGTGGCAGAGGTACATGAACGAAGTCAAGAAGTGGGATGACTCAAGACTGCCCTTGGTTGGAGGATATATAAGAGAAACAGTGGCCGCAACCGTGTAACAAGGTCGAGTGTCAGGGGGACGACAAGACTGGTGTTAAGTTGTGCCAGAGGCGGGACAAGGTGAACAAATTCAGAGGGTAGAGGTAACTGACCTATGGGGTACTCTGAAGATATGGACGATGCCGGCAAGGGTAAATGATAAGTACTGCTCCAATCCAAGGGTGACATGGGTTGCGTGTGGCCAAAAGAAAGCAAGTCGCCAACGGTGACGNCAGGGAGGGCAGAATTGTCAGGAGAAACTGATGAAGGGTGGGGGCCCCATTGGTGAGTTTCTGTATGAGGTAGGTGAAATGAAGATAGGTTCGTAGATGGGCAAACTGATGGTGGATGAAATGGTGGGTTCATGATCCTGTGGAGGTGCAGGTAAAAAAGAACATAACCATAAAGCGATGATTTGGGAGTCCATATGGGAAGATAGCAAAATGAGGAGAAGAAGTATGTGGTTGATTCGCAACATGATGTAAGACTATCGGGACTCCCATCCCTAAAGGGTAATGAAGAACAACATGAGTGTCAAAAGTGAAAAAAGGTGCTATGAATGGGACAACTCATGTGGGTGAGAATGCTACCGGATTACAGTACCGAAGATGCAAATGGAGGTGTGGGTACTGCAGAGCCAGGAATAAGGATCCTAAAGGCCAATATCAGAGGGTGTGACTAGAAATGTAAATGCATTAAAGCGGGAGAGACTACATGCCAGTGCTGAGTATATACCTTAAGGAATGATGTGGAGAGATGATGGATCAAGTACCTGCACACATAACAACCAAATACCCAAAGTGAACAATATCTGAAAATAATACCAAATATGAACATGTATTAGATAAATGTGACAATGTGCGTGTGTACCTGGCCATGATATGAGAAAAAGGTGCCCCGGGGGCTCAGGATGAAAAGTGGCCCAAGGATAGCCATGATGTAGGTGGCGGGATGCTGATCCCGTGGCTGAAGATGGTTCGAAAAATGGACGGCGTAGGCTCCCGGAATGGTGAGTGGAAGTTTGGAAAAAACCCTATATATAGCTGTAGGGCCCACATTGCCACCTCATTTGTACCTGCTGCTACAGTGAGTTTTCGAGTAGATTCAGAGGAGATTGAGTGATTCTGAGAGCATGAGGCATCCGTTTCACGGCGTGTGAGTTTCAGGTTAGTGGTCTGAACATCCTACATAGCTATAGGTTTCCAATTTTTGGGCAGAGTAGGTACGGGGGGTCGTACGGGGGTTTTAGGGGGGTTTTGGGTAGAGGGTGGGCCCACATGCGCAGGCGACTTAGTGGAAGGTGCGCATGAGTGTGCGCCTGTACACTGAATATGCGTGCATGTGTGTGCGTGAATAGGAATTTAAGGCGCGCCTGTGAGGTGGAAAGGTGTGCATGAGTGCGCGCCTGTAGGGCGAACAGGCGCACTCACGATGCGCCTGTGGGTATGACAGGCGCGCCCTAGTGCGTGCCTGTATTGTGAACAGGCCCGCTCATGAGCATGCCTGTGGGAAAAATAGGCGCGCGCACATGCACGCCTGTATAGTGAACAGGTGCGCATGTGTGCCCACCTGTGGGTGGTGAAACTGCGCCTTTGGGGCAAGGTTTCAAGGTGAAAAATTAGCTTATTTGATGTCTTGGATGAGTGCCTAAGCTAATATAGGATGTTGGGTTGTGTGCAGGTGGTGATCAGTGACCATGGATGTGCGGTGGCGTGAGCCGGACTGGTCGCAGCTGTGGGATGCTGTGGTCCGTGCGAGGCTTGCAGTGCGAGCATCTTTAGCAGCCAGTGGGTTGCTAAAGTTTTTTGAGTGCCCTTTGATACGGGCCCAGGAGTATATGCTCCAGTTTCTGATCAATATGTGGAGCCCCGAGAAGCACTACTTCCTTGTGCGAGGAGAGAAGATTACTTTCACTGCGGTGGAGGACATTTATTTCTTGACTGGGCTCCCCTTCCGGGGAACACCGTTTCCGACAGATCCTGTGCTGCCGAGAGATACGCCTCTGCGGGATGTCGTCGAGTGATACTGCTCAGGTGAACACTATATGACTGGGACAGCAGTGCGCATCAGTGGGATAGATGCCCTGCTGCATCGTTGCGTAGCAGCGATGATAGTTCGGGTGTATGGGTCCCGAGCGACCCACCGGATCAGTGGCGGTGAGTTGTTCCTGATGGAGAGGGTGGTGGTGGGCCGTGAGCGGTTTGCCTGGGGGCTGACCCTACATGCGTAGATGATTGCGCATCTAGACCATTGTCGATCTAGAGGTGCTGGGGAGTTTGCATTTGGCTCCATCCTGGTGGCCTTCTTCTTGGAGAGGGTGTCGATGTTGCGCCCGAGGGTGCTGCTAGAGGTGCCAGGGGTACGAGAGCCACGCTTGAGGCGATGGTCACATATTTTGGTTTTCCACGGTGGTGGCGAAGGTGGACATTACTTTACTATGGAGGCAGCGCAGATATGGCGGCAGATGCCGCAGGTTATACTCCAGTTCCCCTATGCTGGGGTGGACTTCCGGGGGGACCCGGATATGGTACTACCTCCTGGGGAGGGTTTTGACCACAGAGGTATGTTTTTTATTTGTATGTTGTGATTTATTTTGTGACTTTGATATACCAGTGCATATGTTTGATGTATAGACACTGATACCAACTGTTGTTGCTTGTTTGGTGCATGTGCAGATTTGGCACCTCACGGGCATGAGGTGGAGTTGTACCGAGCGCCAGTGCAGCGAGAGCAGGAGAGACTGCCACGTGGAGGGAGGTGTCCGAGGGATGAGGCTGTTGGGTGACCAGCAGGGCCCGAGAGACTGACGCAGAGGTGTCGCTTTGATGACCTTGGTGCGAGGCTATCTCATGCTCCTCCGGCGGCAGCTGGAGTAGATGATGATGATCTTCACCGTCGTTTTGAGATGGTGTTTCAAGACGTGCCTGAGGGCATGTGGACCCGTATCCAGGACGAGGAGTTCCTAGAGCAGTGCATCGGGTTACCACCACCATGGCGGTCGATCATGCGACGAGCAGCTGTGCTTGCCGCCATGACTAGTGGACGCCTGCCGCCGGGGCAGGAGGGTCCTGCAGGTGCTCCACCACCACCGCCTGGGGCAGGTCGGGGTGGGCCACCACCTCCTCTGGAGGGAGGGGCAGCTGGGGGTGCATTAGAGGCACTATGATTGTATGATGTATTTTTGTATACCTTTTTGATAGGCTGGTGAGCCAATTTTTTGTACCGAGATGCGGCACGGGCCGGTGGGCCGATGTATTATTATTATTATTTTTTTTGTATGTAAACATTCGGATGGCCAGAGAGGATGATATATATATATATATATATATATATATATGAGTATACATATTTTTGAGATCCAAAATGTGGTGTACATGTGTTTTTGTTTTGATGATGATGATGTCTATGTTTCCTATATGCTGTGAC
>JASDQU010310270.1:54973-78502 GCA_032191745.1 Picea mariana
GTTTGAAAAAATGAAACTAAGAGGGGTCTCGAAAGAGCCGTTGTCCTCTCCTAAAAGTTTTGAAATTTTTGTTAAAGGGAGATGAGATCGTTTTCGCAATCTTTTTCTGATTCTCAAGATCGCTTAATGGCGTGAGAGAAGAGCATACTCAAGATTGTTACTTGCAACTTCTATTCCTGAATGCGAGTTTAGATGTGATTACAATTTGATGTTCAACTTAGATTATAAATCAAAGAAATCCATCCACGTGGCGAAAAGCAAATAAGGGAAAAATGATTTTTATCCACCTAAGTGCCTATGTTTGTTTGACTATCCCCTTTATAAGTTGAGGGGTCTAAGTGGTGCAGTATTTAGAGCATGCATAACATCATTCTTGAGAAGGAAACTGACTTTCCCCACATCCAAAACCTTACAATGAAAAATTTAGTTCCAATGCGCGACCTTTAGTATAGACAAAGGCGCGTGTGGCGCCTGCGCGGGGACTGTATTAAGAACCAAAGCGCATGCACGCGTCTGTGGGGTGGAATACCCGCGTGCTTGTGATAAGTTACTGAGAAAGAAAATCCGAATGGATTTCTCTCGATTCTCCTGTGAATCGACTGGTTAGCAGGTCGGTGGAGGCCAGTTTGTGTCCCTGCAAGTTAATAAAACCAAAAGGAAAGCAAAATAAACCCAAATGAGGGAGGATTTGATACCTAATTATCCCCAGTGGAGTCGCCAGTCTGTTCGCGTTCAAATGGTCACCAGGTGAGAAAATAGAGAGTGCTTGCATACCCTGTTGGGTCTAGCAGGGAAGAACAGCTATGGACCATAGGGTTAAAGGAAACAAAACGAACTACAATCTAATATCAACTGAAAACGAATGAAACGGTAAAAAATAAACAACAAACATCAAACACAAAACACAGGGGTCACCAATGGTTTCAGGCTGGTGTATTAATGAAACCGGAGCACGCTGAAGGAAGAGACCAGAGGTTCCTTCTCCCCCCAATGGAAGGCTCTTTGGGGCCCTCACACAATCTGCTTTCCTTACAAATGATAAGAACTGCGCATAGCAGTGAAAGAACTCTCGATGATGTAGCTGATGGGTTGTTGTTGAAGGATGAGCCCTTAACCATCTGAACAACATAACAGTGCTTAGAATTTCTTGCCAAAACAGTGTATCCTCATGGCCTTTTATAGCATCTCCTCGGGCGGTCACGTAACCTTCTCAAAGTGTGAACAGGGACCCTTTTAGGGTTTATTTAGGTCATTAACCCACCGATTTTGCAGATCTGGCTCTAATTTGAGAGTCAAATCATCTTGGGAGCCAGTCCGTAAGCGGTTGGGAGGTCGACCTATTCAATTAATGCGCCATATTAGCAGATGCACGGGTTTCTGTGTTGACATTCACGCGTCGAGCGC
This sequence comes from Picea mariana, assembly GCA_032191745.1. Taxonomy (NCBI): domain Eukaryota; kingdom Viridiplantae; phylum Streptophyta; class Pinopsida; order Pinales; family Pinaceae; genus Picea; species Picea mariana. The sequence continues at coordinate 56,378 of JASDQU010310270.1, forward strand.
GCATGCACTAATAACACGTTTTTGTCTTGCGCATGCGCGCGCGCACCAAACTGCTGTAAAGCGCCCTTCAATTTTTGGTTACTTTGTATAGTTTGTGGCCCTTATGGAGTGTTGTGAAATTAATTTAGTGCCATGAATGACTTCATCGCTGTTTTGATGATGCGGAGTTCTTGTCGCCATGTGCAGAAAAAATTTCATTGATAACACTGAGATCGGGAAGTGCCTTTCTAAGTAGGCATTTGGTCACCATCAGTGGTCATGTGAAGGAAGGGGCTTAGAATCCAAATACACCAAAGATGACTGACTATAAATGACAGATAAGATGAAGAGTTTCGACTACCAAAGAAGCTAAGGAATCTCAGGATAACACCCACTGATGATGAACACATTCATCATAACCACCAGAGAATATGAAGAGTTGCGATCATGATTATGCAGAGGACTCGACATGTGAAAGAGATGTAGAATAGAGAAGAGGAAGTTGATTCTATGGTTAGTGGGGCTCCAGACAGGAAGATACGTAGTGAACAACTTGAAGGGTTGAATAGTGACTCAATGAAGAGCATGTAGAGGCATAGCGCATAGGAGGCAAATGGCACACAGAGCATAAAATGCAGAAGAACAGAAAGCACAGGTATGCGAGTAGAGAGACACTAATGCAGACAGAGCATAACAGTGTAGAAAAATAGTGATGAGACTGGTAAGCCATAGATAAATGATGTATCATTGTGATAAATTGAAGAAAGCAAAGATTTATATTTCAGGGTGCTAGGGAGGTGCTAGGGAGGATTGGTATCCTCAGAGTTTCAAGTGGGTGCATGAACACAAGGCATTGTAGCTTCAATCTGGTTGCATCCAGAAACACCAGGCTGATAGGGTGGTGCAAGGGAGAACTATTGTTCTATGTTATACAAGTTGTTTCTTCTGTGACTGGAAGTTGGTGCTTCCATCCAGTTGGTTTTGGAACACTCAGGGAGTTGGTGCCTTCTAGTGGGTGCTAGAGAAACTAGAGAGTTGGTGCTCTCAGCAAGTTGTTTCTTGTAAAAAAGAGGTTGTAGCCTCAAGAAGAGTTGGATATCATAAGAATGATAATGTATAGAAAATAAAGATTACTTATCATATGAAGAAGAAGAGGTTTTTCCCTTTATGGGTTTCCTCAGGAAATATCTGTCTCTGTATATTTCATGTGTGTGATTAATGTTGAATATTCTATTGCTTACTTCCCTTATTTATTTTGATCGTCATTGAGAGTTCTCTAAAGAATTTAAAATGGGCATAATGTTTTAAGAACAGTGAAAACTGATTCACCCCCCCCTCTCAGTTTTCCAACAATTGGTATCAGATCCGGTTCCTTTTATCTAAGGGTAGATCCTAGAGCTTAAACATGACTAGCCATGAAGGAAATTCAACCAATAAGGCCCCCTATTCAAAGGAACAAACTTCACCTTTTGGAAAGTTAGGATGAGAACCTACATAATGGACCTAGGTGTAGATGTTTGGGATGTGGTAGAGATTGGTTATGTAAAAGTAGTTGTACTAGATTATAAGGATGACAAGCTAGAATTCATATTCAACGCTAAGTCTATGAATTCTATTCTAAGTGGGCTTGCAGAAATAGAACTTGTAAAAGTTATGCACTTAGAATTTGCCAAAGAAATGTGGGACAAACTCATCAGTAGCTATGAAGGTAATGAGAAGGTAAAGGATGTCAAGATTCAAACCTATAGATTACAGTTTGAACAACTAAAGATGAAAGAGGATGAAACTATTGGGAAGTACTTTATGAGAGTTGAAGAACAAGTAAATGCAATGATAGGACTTGGTGAAAAAATTGAGGATGTCTCTTTAGTTCAGAAAATTTTGAGATCTCTACAAGATAGGTTCAGCCCAAAGGTCTCTGTTATAGAACAAATATATGATCTACAATCTTTGTCTATTGACCAACTCCTAGGAACTCTGACTTCCTATGAAATTAGGATAGGTAAAGATAAACCCACCTATATAGAAGCATCATTTATAATAGATAAGAATGAGGATTCTGAGCCTGATGAAATTGAAGAAAAATTTGTGAGAAGACTAAAGAAAGGATCAGGCAAGTACCAAGGCAAATTTCCCTTAAAATGTTTTAACTTGTGAAATATAGGTCACTTTTCATCTAAGTGTCCACACAAGAAACAGGATCAGAATTCTGAAGGTGAAAAGAAGTACAAACCCAAGAGATTTGGTAAAAATAAAAGTCCATGTGTAAACAATGATGACTCTTCAGAAGACACGGATATTGAATCTTCCTGTGAAGATAAGATTAATGAATTTATGCTTATGTCCAAAGAGGATTATGATAATAAAGGAACATAGAGTGATTTTGACGATGAAGAATCTATGGTTGACTTGGAAGGAGAAATGACCAGTGCTCTAGAAGAAATTGCTAGACTCAAATCTAAGAAGAAAAAGAAAACAAAATTGCTGATACATTTCAAGAAAGACAATAAAGGACCTGATGAAGACTTTTCCCTGCTAAAAGTGGAATTAGAAGATGCAAAGAAAATAGAGTATATTTTGAAACAACAACTATCAGAAAAGAAGGAAAGATATGAAGGCTTGGAAGAAGAGGTAGTAAAAACTAGAAAAGAGATGGAGAAGTTTAAAACATTGTATCTCCAAAATATTCCAAGAATTAAAGCCACAACAGAACTTAACGACATTCTAAGAAAACAAAGATCTCCTTTGTTGCAGACTAGTTTAGGTTATGTAAATGGTTCAAGCAGCAAACAACCAGAAAGAAAAGAGTTAGTAAAGATGATCAAGTTCCAAGTCAGCAGACAATCAGACCATGATAGTACATTGTCACCAAAATCTAATAAAGACAAGATGATCCCTGATAAAAAACAAAGAGATCAGAATATGGAGCAACAAATTCCAAGAAGAAGGCCATCCTTCAGGTATCAAAATTTCTTCCATGGCTACTACTTTTACTGTTCTAATTTTGGTCATAAGATTGTAAATTGTCAAATTAAGTTTAGAGACATGCAACTGAGGATGTTAAGAAATAAACAATCTTTACAACATAGAACCAAGTAGTCAATGAATAGACAATGTAGCACCGATCACTTTGACCTACTGAACAATGAGCTCGAATGTTATAGTTGTGATAACTTCAGCCACAAAGCTGCAAACTGCCATCTAAAGAAGTATAAGGAAGATCCAAGGATAAATCCTTTAGCTAGAAATGCCAACACATGGAAAAATAAATATAGTGAAAAATGTGGTCTCGTACTTTCAGTTCAAAAACAAAAATACCCCTAGTATATAGACAATGGATTTTCCAAGCACATGACTAGAGACAAGGATAAGTTTATGTCTATAAGTAAAAGAAAGACTAGAAATGTAACCTTTCGAAATGATGAACTAGGTAGAATCAAGGGTAAAGGAATGGTGGGTTTGAGTAATGGTAAAGGAAAAGCACATGATGTTCTACTTGTAGATGAGCTGAAACATAATTTTCTCAGTGCAAGTCAAATGTGTGACAGAGGATGTGAAGTGTTGTTCACTTCCAAGGATTGTAAGATAAAATCTGTAAATTCAGGTCAAGTGGTGGCTAAAGGCATAAGGACATAAAATAATGTATATGTGTTGAAATAAGATAAAGAAGAATGTCATCTAAGAAAACATGATGAAAGTTGGTTATGGCATAGGATACTTGGACATCTAAACTTTGACCACTTAATTAAGCTCAAAAATCTTGAGGCAGTAAAATACCTTCCAAGAATATCAAAGCCATAAGACTCTGTGTGTAAACCTTGCCAAATAGGAAAGCTAACCATGACACATTTTAAATCCAAGAGATTTGCTTCAACAGAAAAACCACTCCAATTAGTTCATATAGATTTATGTGGACCATGAAGACAGGAAGGCACAAGAAAGAAAAACTACTTTATGATGATCATTGATGATTACTCTAGACTTACTTGGGTTGCTTTTCTCAAACAAAAATCTGAAGCATTTGAGAAATTTAAAATAACTAAGGCTTTAACTGAGAATCAAACAAGCAAAAGATTAAAGGCAGTAATATCAGACAGAGGAGGAGAATTTATGTCAAGTGATTTCAAGGAATTTTGTGATAAACATGGGATCAAGAGAGGATACACAATCCCAAGAACTCCACAACAAAATGGAGTAGTTGAGAGGAAAAACATAACAGTTCAGAAAATGGCCAGGTCAATGATGAATGAGAAGAACATTGGTCAAACTTACTGTGTAGAAGCAATACACACAACAGTCCATATTCTTAACAAATCCCGCCTCATACCACATAGTGACAAGACACCTTATGAACTGTGGTATGGAAGACCTGCTTCAATCAAACACTTAAAAGTCTTTGGGAGTAAGTGCTACATAAATAATAACAATGGAAACCTTGGAAAGTATGATGACAGAGTTGATGAAGGAATCTTCTTAGGATATTCTACCAATAGTAAAGGATATAGATGCTTTAATAAAAGATTGCATAAATTAGTTGATTGAATTGATTTAAAGGTTGATGAAGGAGTCCCAGTAAGAGAGGTGAGAAATATTGAGTCTACTACAATGGAAACAGCTGAAACTGAAGATGAACGGGTCCAAGAATTAGATGGAGAAGAGACACCTAGACAAGAAGAGTCAAGACAAAAATCAACATCAAATCCTTCCTCCATAATTGCTCAAAAGAATCATCCTGAAATTCAGATAATTGGTGAGAAAGACAAAGGTGCACAAACCAGGAGAAGGATAATCAAAGACATTGAGCAATCACATATGGCCTTTATATCCATGGTGGAACCCAAGAAATTTAATGAAGCTAGTAAAGACATAAATTGGTTAAAATCAATGAATGAGGAACTGACCCAGATTGAAAAGAATAACACTTGGGAAATTTTTCCTAGGACAACAAATAAAAATGTAATAGGATCAAAATGGGTCTACAAAAATAAAATGAATGAGCAAGGAAATATTGTAAGAAATACGTCTATATTGGTCTGCAAAGGATATGCTCAAATAGAAGGACTGGATTTTGATGAAACATTTGCACCCATAGCAAGATTAGAAGCTATCAGAATGTTTCTTAACTATGCTTGTCATAAATAGTTTAAAGTCTATCAAATGGATGTCAAGTTAGCTTTTCTAAATGGAGATATAAAAGAATAAGTCTATATGGAACAACCAGAGGGTTTCCAACTGTCAGATAACCCTGACTTTTTCTGCAAGATGAAAAAAGCCTTATATGGGTTAAAACAAGCTCCTCATGCCTGGTATTATATACTGCATAAGTATCTTCAAGACAAAGGGTTCAAGAGAGGAACAATTGACAACAATCTATATATCAAAACAAAGGGTAATGATTTTCTCATTGTGTTGGTCTATGTATATGGCATCATCGTTGGAAGAAATAATGCTTCATTGGTACAATGGTTTGCTTCTGCCATGCAGTCTAAATTTGAAATGTCTATGATAGGGGAATAGTCATTTTTCCTTGGTCTACAAATTACTCAGAGGTCTGAAGGATTATTTATTTTTCGGGAGAATATATAAGAGAAATGTTGAAGGTTTCAAATGGAAGATTCCACACATATGAGCACACCTATGGTCACTGGATGAAAATTAAGAAAGGATGATGACTCACCTGGTGTTGATCAGAGTTCATATAGGTCTATGATAAGCAACCTATTGTACATCACAACATTCCATTTAGACATAATTCATGTTGTTGGAATGGTAGGAAGGTATCAGGCTACACCTAAATAGAGTCATTTGTTAGTTGTCAAAAGAATATTCAGATACTTGAAAGGAACAATGGACTATGGCCTATGGTATCCTAGGAATCATAATTTTTAACTATCAGTCTATTCAGATGATGATTGGGATAACTACATGGATGAAAGGAAAAGCATGAGTGGAGGTGAATTCTTCTTAGGAAATTCCCTTGTATCATGGTTGACCAAGAAGCAAGTTTCCATTTCCTTATCAACTACAAAAGATGAACACATTGCATTTGCCACTTGTTGTACCCAAGTATTGTGGATGATTCAGACACTTGCAGACTTGGAGGTAAAATATACTACATCGATCCCAATTCATTGTGATAATACTAGTGCAATCAGTGTGTCAAAGAACCCTTTATTTCACTCCAAGACTAAGAATATACCCATCAAGTATCACTTCTTGAGAGAAAAGGTGATCAACACTATTGTTTCTTTGCATTATATTCCATCCAAAGATCAGATTGTTGATATCTTCACTAAACCACTTGCAAAAGCTCAGTTTGAGTATCTATGCCAGAAGTTGGGCATGACCCCATTATCAACCTAAGAGAGTCCATCTTGTTAGGGGGAGTATGTTTTGGTTGAATATCTTATACCTCCGAAAAGTACTGAAACAACTCAGGGGGAGCATGTTTTCTTTGACATTGATGTCAAAGGGGGAGAAAAGGAGTGGTCTGGATGCTACAGCTAGAGGTCCAAGAAGAATAACACAGTCGTATAGGGTTGCCATCAATGCCAAAGGGGGAGATTATTGGCATGTTTTACAGGAAAGCGTGTTCTTATCGTTGATGGAAAGAACAACAATATTGATGGAAAATAGGAAAAGCATAAGCTCTGGAGGAGAACCCAACAATATGCAAAGACAAGAAATCTCAAAAGGAATAGCAGTTTCTAGAAGTGTAGATGAGGTCCAAGTTATCAGGACTAGTAGAAGGATCAAAGGTCGATACCTTTGACACTTAGAAATTATTCCAAGTCGGGAGGAAGCGTAAGCTCAGGAGGTGGAGCGACATAACTGTTTGTTGGATTGAACACTGTGAAGAATCTGGACCATTAGATAAGAGTCCAGACAGGAGGAACGAGTGCACAAGAGTGGATCAAATCCCATCCGTTGGATCTTGAGAGCAAAGGAACAACAACCATTAGATCCATTGGAGTTGCGAGGAGCTTACCATTTGGGGAATCACACTTCGGAATAATTGGCAACTTGAAATTTGAATTACCCGAATCTCGAAATCCAAAATGAATGCGGACCATTGGATCTGGAGAAAATGCAATGACCATCGGATTGAATTAGTGGAAGGACAGGATAAGCAAGGGCTGAGACATGAGATCACAATCACCCAAATTTCTGTCAGTCGTTGAATCAAATTAATTGAAGGGTAAGTTAAATGGGGCTAAAGGGTTGAGAATCTGATTATCTGAATACCTGAAGGCAATCTTGACCGTTGATCGAGAAAGGGGATGCAAAACCGTTGATCTAGTTGAAAGGTCAAAAATCACAAAGTGAACGAGGACCATTGATGTGATAAGATACATGCATCAGTGGATTGTTAACTCCAGAATTTTTGCGTATGGGAAAAATGTCACTTTGAGATTTGAAATCTCCGAAGTCCAAAGACCCAAAGAGTCAAAATGAATCCTTGACCGTCATATGATCCGAAATAAACTCCAGTCGTTAGATCAGTCTAAAGTGGAAGGAAAGGATAAGGTAAAGGACATGCTAATCTTAACAACCAAATATTAGGGACTCATATCTACGGCCTACAGGGCATATCGGACCCCCCGATCTTTTTGTCTTTAACTATGGGGGGGGGGGTCCGAGTTGGTTGTATTTTCCCTGTGGGACCCTCATACATGTCACCCTTCTATTAACTCATACCCCCCTCACTCTTTACCACTTATCGCCTCATACCCCCTCCAAGTAAACCACCAAACCATTCATACATACCACCTCCGCATCTTGATGTCACACTCCACTACCCCTACACGTCTCACCCACGCCAATAGACCACCTCAGGAAGGACATGAGTCATCCAATCTGAAATATCACTTCGGGTGTATTCTCAATCATTGATCATAGATAGTGGAAGGATAGTGTAAGTTTGAGAAGTTGAAATATCGAAGTTTTGAAGGGTGAAGTTCCGACAGTCATCCATATCAATGTTTGATTAAGTCCTATCTGTCAGATTAAACAATGAAAGGATGAGTGTAAGGATCAAATATGACCATTGATTTGTCTCTGTGAAATAATCCATCCGATATTATCCATTCATTAAGGAGCACCATCAAGATCATAAGATTGACAGTCTCATCGCATTGCGAGGCTAGAACATGTTTGTGTCTTAATTTTTCTTAAGAGGGTTGCAATAGAAACCATAGTTTTAGAGAAAGGATATGTGGAGGCTCGTAGTGAATTGCGGGGAGAAAATCGGGTTTCCCTCAAACAACCTATGGATGCACCCACAATCATGTGGTCACATGAAGCTCATAGCCCAAGTTCATATCATGAAAAGGATCTAGCACTCACTAAATTGAGATCGGGAAGATCCTTTCTGAATAGGCATTTGGTCACCATCGATGGTCACATGAAGGAAGGGGCTTAGAAGCCAAAGACACCAAAGATAACTGACTATAACTGACAGAGAAGATGAAGAGTTTAGACTACCAGAGAATCCAAGGAGTATCATGATAATGCCCACTGATGATGAACACATTTATCATAACTGCCAAAGAAGACCAAGAGTTGTGATGATGATTATGCAGAGGACTTGGCGTGTGAAAGAGATGCAGAACAGAGAAGAGGAAGTTGATTCTCTGGTTAGTGACCCTGCAAACAGGACAAGATGTAGTGAACAACATGAATGGTTGAATAGTGACGTAGTGAAGATCATCTAGAGGCATATCACATAGGAGTAAAATGGCGCACAAAGCATAAAATGCAGAAGAAAAAAAAGTGTAGGTATGCAAGCAGAGAGACACCGATGCAGGCAAAGAAAAGTAGTGTAGCATAACAATGATGAGACTGGTAAGCCATAGATAAATGTTGTATCGCAATGATAAATTGAAGAAAGAAAAGATTTATATTTCAAGGTGGTAGGGAGTTGCTAGCGAGGATTGGTGTCCTCAGAGTTTCAAGTGGGTGCTTGAACACAGGGATTTATAGCTTCCATCTGGTTGCATCCATAAAAACCAGGGTGGCAGGGTGGTGTAAGGGAGAACGATTTTTCTCTGTTATACAAGTTGGTGCCTGTGTGACTAGAAGTTGGTGCTTCTATCTAGTTGGTGTTGGAACACTTAGGGAGTTGGTGCTTCCTTCTACTGGGTGCTATAGAAACCAGAGAGTTGGTTTCCTCAGCAAGTTGATTCTTGTAAAATAGAGGTTGTATCATAAATAAGAGTTGGAGCTCATAAGAATGATAATGTACAGGAAATAAAGATTACTCATCATATCAAGAAGAAGAGGTTTTTCCCTTTATGGGTTTCCTCAGGAAATATCTGTCTCTGTATATTTCATGTGTGTGATTGATGTTGAATATTCTATTGCTTAGTTCCCTGCTTAATTTTGATCATCATTGAGAATTATGTAAAGAGTTTAAAATGGGCATAATTGTTTAAGCATAGTGACAACTGATTCACCCCCCCTCTTAGTTGTCCAACATGTTCTACTCTATATTTCACCCCACCCTCAAAATATATGTTTTACTCTATATACCCCCCAAAACCCCACCCTCGAAATATAGGTTTTATGTTTACTCTATACTCCTCTCCACCCCCACCCTTGAAATATATGTTTTACTCTATATTTCTCTCCACCCCCACCCTTGAAATATATGTTTTACTCTATATTTCTCTCGACCCCCACCCTCACCCTCCCAATAGTTGAAATTTACTCATATATTTCATATTATGTTTAACTCATATGTTTCGCCCCACCCCCACCCTCATATATGAAGTAATATGTTTTACTCAAATATTTTGTATTATGTTTAACTCATATATCCACCCCCACCCCCATATATGAGGTTGGGGGTGGGGAGAAATATATGAGTTAAACATAATATGAAATATATGAGTACAAAATATTATGTTTTCCTCGTATATTTCTCCCCACCCCACCCTCCCAATAGTTGAAATAAGGAGTTGAGTTTATGTACTCTTAAATAAAAATGTAGGGGGGTTGTCATATCCCATATGTTTAGAAGTGGATGAGTATCCTGGGGAAAATTAGAGTAAAACATATTATGTTTTAATATATATTTCCCCCTATCACCACCCTCATAATGTGTTTTACTCTATATTCCCCCCCACCCCCACCCATTTACCCCCACCCCGACCCTCATATATGAGGGTGGGTTCTTTTAATCGTATATTCCCCCCATCCCCACCCTTCCAATAGTTGAAATAAGGATTTAAGTTTATGTACTATTAAATAAAAGTGTAGAGGGTTTATGTATCCCATATGTTTAGAAGTGGATAAGTATCCTAGGTAAATATAGAGTAAAAAATAATATGTTTTACTCTATATTCCCCCCGGCCCCACCCTCATATAATATGTTTTATTATGTTTTACTCTATATTCCCCCACACCCCATGTTGGTTGTAGAGCCTGATTATTTTCCTAATTCATAGGTCTTTTTTTTCAGTCATGTTTACACCCCATGAAGACTTTACACCCTATAAGCATGTACACTTCTCCACAAGAGGGAGTGCAGAGTGGGGTTACCCCCTCTATGGGGTTCAAGGGGTCCATCCCCCTGGCTGTGAGGTTCGAGGGAGAATACCCCGAAGGAAAAATTTCCTTGTAAATGTATATTGTAATTTCATTGTAAATCTGGACCGTTCATTATAAGGTCGCAGATCGGATGGTGGAAGTTATGTTAGGGTTTTTTCCCTAGAAGGAAACCCTCTTTTTTATGATGGAAATGTATTGTGGCTATGTATCATTGTGAATATTGTATTCTCAGAGAGGATATTGTGAGAGAAACACGAGGAAGTTACATCACTTTTGTTGTAGGTTGTATCCCTTCATTTTGTTGGATAATAATAAAGGAAGAACCTGACAATTTCTCTAGTTCATGTAGCCCACACTAAGTGAACCACATATATCTATGTCTCTATTGTATTGTGTATCTTCTGTGTTTTATTTTTGCATTTGTTTTATTTTATTTCTCTACAATCCTGTTTTTTAACACCCCCATCCTCATATAATATGTTTTAATATGTTTTACTCTATATTCCCTCACACCCCCACCCTCATATACACCCTCATATATGAGGGTGGGGGTGGGGGAAAATATAGGGTAAAACATATTATATGAGGGTGGGGTTGGCGGGAAATATAGATTAAAACATATTGTGATGGTGTTATTTACTCTATATTTCCCTCGACCCCCACCCTCATATTTATGATGGTGAGGGTGGGGGTGGAGGGGAATATAGAGTAAAGCACACCTTCATAAATATGAAGGTGAGGGTCGGGGGAAATAGAGAGTAAAACACACCTTCACAATATGTTTTACTCTATATTTCCCTCCACTCCCACCCTCATACAACATGTTTTACTCTATATTTTCCCCCACCCCCACCCTCATGTGAGCATGAGGGTGGGGGTGTGGATGGGGGAAAATATAGAGAAAAACACACCATCAAAATATGTTTTAGTCTATATTTTTCCCCCATCCCCACATGAGGGTGAGGGTGGGCATGGGGGTTGGTGGAAATATAGATTAAAACATATTATATTAGAGTGGGGATGGAGGGAAATATAGAGTAATACATATTATGAGGGTGTGTTTTATTCTATATTTCCCCCCACCTCCACCCTCACCCTCGTAAATATGAGGGTGCGGTTGGAGAGTGGGGATGGAGGGAAATATAGAGTAAAACATATTATATAAGGGTCGAGGTGGGGGGAAATATAGATTAAAACATATTATGAGGATGTTTTTTACTCTATATATCCCTCCACCCCCACTCTTATATAACCTTCATATATGAGGGTGGCAGTGGGGGAGATATAGATTAAAACACACCCTCGTATGAGGGTGGGGGTAGGGGGGAATATAGAGTAAAACATATTATGATGGTGTGTTTTACTCTATATTTTTCCCCACCCACACCCTCATATATTAGGGTGGGGGTGGAGGGAAGCATAAAGTGGTGTTGGGGAGAAATATAGAGTAAAATGTATTATGAGGGTGGGGAGGAATATAGAGTAAAACACACCCTCATATGAGGGTGGGAGTAGGAGGGAATATAGAGTAAAACATATTATGAGGGTATGTTTTACTATATATTTCTCCCCACCCGCACCCTCATATATGAGGTTGGGGGTGGGGATAAATATAGAGTAAAAAATATTATGAGGGTGTGTTTTACTCTATATTTCCCCCTAGTCCAACCCTCATATACCACCCTGGTATATGAGGGTTAGAGTGGGGGAAAATCTAGAGTAAAAGAGACCCTCATAATATGTTTTACTCTATATTTCCTTCCACCCACATATGAGAGAAGGGATGGGGGAAAATATAGAGTAAAACATGTTATGAGTGTGTGTTTTACTTTATATGAGGGTGGGGTTGTGGGGAATATAGAGTAAAACATATTATGAAGGTGTGTTTTACTCTATATGAGGGTAGAGGTGGGAAAAAATTTAGAGTAAAATGTATTATGAGGGTGTATTTTACTCAATATTTCCTCCACCCTCCTCATGGGAGTGGGGGGAATATACATTTAAACATATTATGAGGTTCTATTTTACTCTATATCTTCCCCACCCCTAGTGGGGTTGGGGGGGGAATATAAAGTAAAACATATTATGAGGGTGTGGTTTACTCTTTATTTCCCCCACCCCCCCTCATAATGTTTTTTACTTTATATTTCTCTCCACCCACACCCTCACCCTCACCCTCACCCTCATATAGAGTAAAACACACCCTCATATTATGTTTTACTTTATATCCCCCCAGCCATCCCCACCCTCCCACCCCCATATGAGGGTTGGGGGGGGGGAGAGAGGGGGTTATAGAGTAAAACATACTATGACGGTGTGTTTTATTCTATATTCCCTCCCCGCCCCCACCCTCGTATGTGGGTGGGGCGGATATAGAGTAAAACATATTATGAGGGTGTGTTTTACTCTATATTTCTCCCCACCTAGGGTGGGGTGGGGGGGAATATAGAGTAAAACACACCCTCATAATATGTTTTACTCTATATTTCCACCAACCCCCACCCTCATATATTATGAGGGTGTGTTTTACTCAGTGTTCCCCCCACCCCCACCGTCATATATATATGAGGGTGAGGGTGAGGGTGAGGGTGTGGGTGGGGAGAAATATTGTAACATACCTCTCTTGCATGCACTGAGTGGACTTTTTCTTTGAGGACAATAGCGTGCAAGTGATTTTGTTCTTCATACGATTGGTTGATTTAATTGTGATTATGAGGTATTGTGGATTTGATCATATGATACTTTTATTTTATTTACATAGACATGTGCTATTGACTGGGTTGTCCTGAGTGTGCAGGACTCTAGATGTTGAGGATGTCGAGGCATCTCACGATGATTCTAAGGGGAGTGCAATAAGACAGGGTCCTTATTCCTTATAGGCCCTTATTCTCCCACAATATCACCTGGTGGAGTATTGACTCCAGGGGTTTTATGTCTACCAAATTCATTCAAGAGGTGAGTGGCACCCTTGGAGCACGTAGTTTGTCTTGAAGGGAATGCCACACAAATAAAATGGAAAGAAGTGAGTGGCACCCTTTGAGCACATTGTGCATCCTAAAGGGCATGTCCCAATTTTAACTATGTTAAGTTAATAAACCTAGTTCCTAGAAAGTTGTGCCTCCTTAGGACATGGTCAGCCTTAAAATGAATGACGTGATAAGTAAAGTTTAATAACAATATTTTTCCTTTAAAAACTATTTCCAAGCCTAGTGACTTGAAAACCTAGGTCTAAGTAGAACCTTTGAACAAAAAAAACTAATTAGACATGTAACAAGAAGGGGATAAAGAAAATTCAAGCGTTAATAATTAAAGTGGAAATTTTATTAAAGGTTTAATTAATAAAATGGGTATTTGGTTGTTTTTGTCTAAATCTGTTAATTTTGAACTTAGTTATAAAAAGGGGATATTTTAAGAAAAATGGAAAGTTAAATAAAAGGGGGAAACCTAAGGAAAAGAGGAAACTTAAAAGAAAAATGGGAATGTCTAACTTAGTAAGGAATCTAGCCTATGAAACTTTCTATTTATGAACTTCATTATGAATTAAGTAAGGAGTAAGTCATTTAAGAATTGTAAGGGAATAATGGGACACCGAGAAGTGTTTTTAGGAATCTTTTGAGTGGGTGAGGGAAATAGACAAATTTAATTAATTAATAAATTGATTTTCTGGTGCAACTAGGGAATCGGGTGACATGTCTATGGGGGAGGTTTTTCCTAATTAAATAAATGAAAAAAAAAAATCTAATGAGGGTTTGGGAAACTAATGACTAAGAAAATATATAAAATGGATGGAGGAGGAGGAGTATGGATCACATTTGGCTTGTGTAATGTTACACTTCTGAAATTGTATCTTAACGAGTGGTAGCTCGACCTTGCAAGGTGAGCTAGGTGCTAGCATTCTTTGGTATTGTGTGCATAGCCCATTTGTGGCTCAGGGGGCTCAGGGGGAAGAAGAGTACCCATAGAGTTGGCTGGGAGGTACCGGTGAGGTCTCATCGGTCGACAAGACGGAGTTGGATAGAACACGAGTGCAAGACAATCACTTCTGGTTCTTTGCATTTGGCTACAGTACGCATGTGCATAATTTGTATTAAATAATAGCTCAATTTCTTGTTCATGCATTTCTTTATTGTCAAAATCTCGCTTGCGTATATGCGGTTAAAAGAAAAAGACTCATTTAGTTATGCATATGAATTTTTATCTGGGCGATAGTGCGCCATGTGAAATCGCAAAAGGGTCACTAAATTTATGTTTCTAATCTTTGTTTTATTACTGTGTTTCATTGCAGTTTCTAATTCTAGTTGGGATTATCATTGTGTTGTATTATCACCGAAGAAGACAGTGTTTTCATTCTCGGGCCATTATTTTATTTTACTCTGCGCTTTTATTGTTTTAATACAAGGAAATTATGTTTTTATCTTCTGTTCTTATCCTTTAAGTTATTAGTCTGTGCCTGAGCAGTCGGCTAGGAGACGAATCGACAGTCTTTCACTCCGATGTTAAAGATTTAGATTCAAATACCCTACTTTCCTATGCATGGATAATAAGTGAAGGATAATTTCTCTGCCCAACCAAGTTCCTCACTGTGTACAATGAAATTTCCTCCTTATTGCTCAACAATTCTTGTGGTCTTTACTCAACCGATTTCGTTTTTCATTGCCCAATGATTTCATACCTACGTTATTGCAACTCTACCTTCCAATATGGAAAAATATCAATTGAACGAGATTCTCCCTCTTTCAAAGTAGTGTAAACAACATTGATCAGTTGGTTGTCCGATGTAAGTGTATTGGAGATATTATTTTCATTCATTGTTCTGCACCCTAATTCTAACCATTTCCGAAGTTGAGACATGTAAGATTTATATGCTCACACTAACTGCTCATAGAATCTGTATCATTATAACATCAGTGCAACCTGTTGAATTTCATATTAAAAATCTCTTTAACTTGTAGTATGTGAAAATATTTTCATGTGCAGTATATTGGGGCCGAAAAGTAATGGAACATGAGATGGTGGTTTAACGATCCCAAAAACATTTACATGTGTAATGATGTCTTTTGGGGGGATATTTTTGGGAATAATAGTTGATAATTGTGATATTTTAAATGGAGGAACACAGTGTTCAAGAAATTAAAGGAAGATATTATATATATATTTATATTTATATAGATATAATAATATAATTATTTTATTTAAAAATTGATTTGTAATTGTCAATAGATTTATAATTGGTAATAGTTCCTATTTTTTATTGTTTAAATTATTAATTTATAACTCATTGTCTAGATTTATAAATGCTATTTATAATTATAATTTCTATTTTTCATTGTTTAAATTGCAATATTATTGGGGACTCTTTATTTTTAATTTGTTAACCGCGGATGTATACTGTAAAAATTAAAGGGAATTATTAATCAAAGACTTTTTATTTCCATTTGTTACTAGCTTGATGTGTATGGTAAAAATAACAAGGAATTTTTTTATTTAGGAGACTTTTATTTTTCAAACCTTACCCATGGATTCGTGTTGCAAAAATAAAAATAGGAAGGAATCATGTTGAGTGGAACTAGAATTTTCTTATGACTGGTCTAGTCTTGTGTTAATAAATAATAAATTTTGAAGTTTTGCATCCATAGTTATGGTGCTTGTTTTATTATTGAACTAGAGAAGTTAAGGAATATAGTTGAGTTGGATTGGTAAAACCCTTGATTGGACAGGTATAGTTGTTTCTTGATGACTTTTATGTTAAGTTAATAATAGAATTGTGGTGGTTTTTTCTATGCCTGGTACAATCCTCTAATGGTAGAGTTAATTATGACTAATGAGGTGCATCGAAGGCTAGCACACATAAAATTAATTATTTGAAGGATAATCTTAAATGTAGTTCAACTATTAATTCTTTGGGTGGTTGAACAATCGTTCTGTAACAGTTATCTATCACATGTGTGACTTGTACAAAAATGAAGGAAGACGGGTATAATGGTTGGACTTCCCCACTGGCACGCATTGATTGGGTCACTAGAAAGATCGGGTGTCGATTATTTATTTTACGCATGAATGATGTGCTAACATGCTATGACTTTCATGTTTATATGTTGCATTAAGTTCATTGATGTGATATCATCAAGTGGTGTCGTTGTATTAATGAAATTATCTACCTTGCTTTAAAAAAAAAAAGCTTAGCACTTGTTATGTGTTGTATGTTGCCGTAAGGATTGGGGTCGTTAAAAATATAGAGTGAAACATATTATGAGGGCTTTTGTTACTCTATATTTCCCCCCACCCCCACCCTCATATATTATGAGGGTGAGGGTGAGGGTGTGGGTGGGGGTGGGGTGAAATATAGAGTAAAAACCAACGTCATAATATGTTTTATTCTTTATTCCAAAGGTGGGGGTGGGGGGAATTATAGAGTAAAACACACCCTCATAACATGTTTTACTCTATATTCCCCCACCACCCCTTCCCTCATATATCGGGGTGTGGGTGGGCATAGGGCGAAATACTGAGTAAAAAACACCCTCATAATATATGAGGGTTGGGGTGGAGGGAAATATAGAGTAAAACATATATGAGGGTGGCGGTGGGGGGAATATAGAGTAAAACATGCCCTCATAATATGTTTTACTCTATATTCCCCCCCACCCTCATATATTATGAGAGTGTGTTTTACTCTGTATTTCACCCCATCCTAACCGTCATGATATGTTTTACTCTATATCTCCACCCACCGCGACGCTCATAATATGTTTTACTCTATATTCCCCCACACCCTCATATATTATGAGGGGGTGTTTTACTCTATATTTCACCCCACCCTAAGGGTTGGGGTGGAGTGAAATACAGATTAAAACACACCCTCATAATATTTGAGGGTCGAGGTGGGGTGAAATATAGAGTAAAATAAACCCTCATAATATTTTTACTCTATATTTCCCCCCACCCCCATTATATGAGGGTCGAGGTGGGGTGAAATATAGAGTAAAACACACCCTTATAATATATGAGGGTGGGGGTAGAGGGAAATATAGATTAAAATACACCATCATAATATGTTTTACTCTATAGTCCTCCCCATTGCCACACACATAAACAAACCCTCATAATATGTTTTACATTTTATTCCCCGCACCCCCACCCTCACCCTCACCCTCATATATGTGGGTAAGGGTGGCGGGAATACAAAGTAAAACACACTCTCATAATATATGGGAGTGGTGGTGGGGGAAAATATAGAGTAAACCAAACTCTCATAATATGTTTTACTTTATATTTCCCTTCACCCCCACCCTCATATATATGAGGGTGGGGGTTGGGGGAAATACAGAGTAAAACACACCCTCATAATATATGAGGGTGGTGGTGGGAGAAAATATAGAGTAAACCACACCCTTATAATATGTCTTACTCTATATTTTCCCCGACCCCCACCCTTATATATGAAGGTGGGGGGGAATATAGAGTAAAACATATATGAGGGTGGGCATAGAGAAAATATAGAGTAAAACATAATATTTTTTAGTCTATATTTCCCCCTGGATACTTATCCACTTCTATACATATGAGACACAACGAACCTGCTACAGGTTTATCAAGAGTACAAAAACTCAACTCCTTGTTTGAACTATTGAGAGGGTGGGGGTATGTTTTACTCATATATTTTCCCCTACCTCGACCCTCCCAATAGTTGAAATAAAGAGTTGAGTTTTTGTACTCTTAAATAAAAGTGTAGGGGTGTTTTTTTATCCCATATGTTTAGAAATGGATGAGTATCTGCAGGGAAATATATACTAAAACATATATGAGGGTGAGCGTGGGGGAAAATATAGAGTAACAAATAATATGTTTTACTCTATATTCCCCCCCACCCCATATGTTTTACTCTATCTGTCCCCCTAGTCCCACCCTCATGTTATGTTTTAGTCTATATTTCCCCCATGCCAATCCTCACTCTCAAAATATAGATTAAAACATGGGTTTGGAGGAATGTAGAGTTAAACAAATTATGTTTTACTCTATATTTTTCCCCTCCTTCATCACCCTCATCTATTATTTTTTACTCTATATTTCCTCTCACCCCCACCCTCATCACCCTCATATATGAGGGTGAGGGTGAGGGGAGATATAGAGTAAAACATAGAGTGGGGGTGTGTGGGAATATGGGGTGTGGGGAAATATAAAGTAAAACATAGGGTGTGGGTGGGGGGAAATAATATGTTTTACTTTACATTTTCCTTTACTCTATATTCCCCTCAACCCTTACCCTCATATAGAGTAAAACATATTATGTTTTACTTTATATTTCTCCATACCTCCATCCCCAAACATGAGTCTAGGGGTGGGGGGGATACAGAGTAAAACATAATATGAGGGTGGGGATGGGGGAAAATATTGAGTAAAACATAATATAGAGTAAAACATATTATGTTTTAATCTATGTTTCACCTCCACCCCCATATATGAGGGTAGGGGTGGTGAGAATTATAGAGTAAAACATAAAATGAGTGTGGGGATGGGAGGAATATTAGATAAAACATATTTGGGGGTGGAGGGGAATATTGGGTAAAACATACTTGGGGGTGGAGGGTGGGAGTGAGGAGAATATTGGGTAAAACATATTTAGCAGTGGAGAGAAATACTGGGTAAAACATATTTTTTTTAACTGAACATTTCTCCCACCCTCACCCTCATTATATGTTTTCCCAATATTCCTTCTCACCCCACCATCATTATGGAATTGGATGGAGGGAATATTAACTAAAACATATTATGTTTTACCCAATATTCCTTCTCCCTCACCACCCTCATTTCCATGTAAGCATGAGAAAACATAATTTTTATAAATTATTGCTAAACTTTTTTAATATTTTACCAAACTTTATATTAACGATTAATAACAAATCCACTTAATACGTATTGTGTCAATATATCTCTTATAACAAATGTGTCAATATATCTCTTATAACAAATGTTACCACCAACATTGTAGCTTGTGGTTACAAATTCATGAAATTGTGATAGTGATTCTCTAGTCTTAATAGTCATATGAAGATGCAACGTGTAATTGCGAGTTCTTAACCTATACTTATATGGGAAATGGTTGAAAAAATAATTATTTTAGTTTTGTGTGGGTTTATCTTATTTTTTATTAGCTTAATGTTTTAGGTTTTTTTTTTTATTATTGTTTTAAATGTTTTTTTAATAAATAATTTTTATTAAATATATATTAGTTTAATAAATGAATTATTACCTTTTTAATAAATAAGTTATATAAATATATATTAGTTTGAATTATTATATTACTCAATTAAAACTTAGTAATCATAGGGTATCTATTATGTTTATCCTATAGATAAACTAAAACCAAAAATTCATTCCATTGTAAAACGAAAATCACATTTTTTAAATATTTAAGTATAATATAAAGATTATGTAAATGTATATTTCTACTACATTTATAATAATAAAATTGTACAATTAATATACGTATCATTTCTAACTTTTTAAAATATAATATTTTAACTTTTTAAAATATAATTAAAATATAATATGGATGTTGTCATTTTTCACTTTTTTCTTTTTACCTTGGACAAATTTGTTATCAAAAGTATTAATATGCTAACTAATTCTATATACTAAATGTAAGTATTATGAAAACGTACACTCAAATTGATTGGGGTGAACTTATTGTTATCAAAGTACAGCGGGTTCTATCACTCTAGCCGTCGAGTTACGAGGAAGCCCACTGCCAGCGGAAATCTCTTCGGCCGTAAGTGCGTGCTATAAATGTAGCGTGTGAATTCGTCAGCAGCATATTGAAATATTTGCTTTAAAGTTGAATCACTTAATGAAAATAATGTCAATGCAATAATAGATTTATATGCACCAAAATTATATATATTTATTTTTCACAGCGCATTACTAGATTATAGTATTTTGTAGTGTATATATATGCTCTATTCTTATTAGTCCTTACCGTAGGCAAAGAGGGACTATAGCGAACGATAAATCGTTGACCTGGCATTAAAATGTGCATTGAGCACAAATATTTGCATATTATCTATTGTTGGAACAAGGGAAGTGAAAACATCGTTTTTAATATAATAGAAAGTATCATGTTTGTCAAGATCTGATTGAACAACGGATTGGAGGTCTTATTGTCGGCTTCGCTATTCCCAATGTTATATTTGTTTCCATATCCAAAGTATTTGAATCATATATGGTATTTTCGAATAATATATTTTCTTATGCATTGGTCGAAGGTAGATTAATGATAGCATTAATTCGAATGTTTCCTTAAGCATTTTCTGCTAGCTTGAATACATTGTTTACCATATTAGTATGTCTGATTTTTGCTTTATTGTTGCATGCTTTGAGAGAAGAGGCTTGCCATGCTGCATTTTTTTTAAAATTTTGTACAGGGCTAGGCCATTAGACGGTCCTGATAGTCTTAAGTGTTTACCTAACAGGTATGGAAGTCTTAAATGTTTATTGTACAAGTGCGCTGGAATACAGTTTTCATTCCATTTTTTTTATGGTAGTCGGACATCTTCCGTCGATTTTTATATAATAAAAAGTACCATGTTTGTCAAGATGTGATTGGACAATGGATTGGAGGTCTTTTTTTCATCTTCGCTATTCCCAATGTTATATATGTTGGCATATCCAAAGTATTTCATCGTATATATTCTTTTAGAATCATATATTTTCTTATGCAATGGTCGAAGATGGATTAATGCTAGCATTAGTTCGAATATTTCCTTTATCAATTTCTACTAGCTAAAATACATTGTCTACCATTTAGTATGTGTGATTTTTGTTTTATTGTTGTGCACTTCAAGAGAACAGGCCTTCCATGTTGTATTTGTTCTTAAATTTTTGTACATGGCTAGGCCCCTTAGGCGGTCCTGAGAGTCTTAAGTGTTTACCTGAAAGGTTAAATGTTTATTATGAAAATGCATTGGGATATAGTTTCATTCAATTGTTTTTATGCTCGACATCGCTACTTCAGTGTTCGATGCTTGTTCACTGCTTGGTTCCATGATTGTTTTTCTTGTTTGATTCAACTTTACAAAGTTGAGGTCCTGTAGTTGCAATTGGACATCTTCGTGGTTGTTCACTGGTTTGTTGTTCTTCAACTTTGCAAGTTGTTGGACCTATTATTGCAGTTTCCAGTTTTCAGGGATGGCCTCTTGTCATCCCTCATTGACGGGTAAGTTTCCCTATTGTTTTTTCTCAATGGTGGGGGTCCCTACCTCCAAATTCTGTTGCAGACCATCTTTGTCTGTGCTCTTAATTTATGTTCCTGGAAACCATGCATCTTCATATGTCGGAAAAATGTTCATAGCTATTTGGAAAATTGCAATGCGAAGGGGTTCTCAAAAAGTTGTTCGAAGCTATTAGAAGAGGGAACCATCGACCAAAGTGTACATGAAGGGAATGTTTTTATTCTGTGGGTCGGAAAACTGCACCCACATGTTGTCTTTCTGCCGAGTAAATTTATGGTGTTATTTATTTATGTTGTTTCTTCTGTTTGGTACCCAGTTTCGGGCTTGTAGTTTTCCTATTTTGTCTTCCTTTTTTGGGGGGGGTGCT